>SNQJ01S0069389.1:7016-39088 GCA_010110895.2 Picea sitchensis
TGCAACTGGTACTGCAACTGATACTGCAACTGCAACTAATTCTGAAACTGTAACTGCAACTGCAACTGCAACTTAGGGTTTTATGAGGAAACCCTAATTTTTCAAACTTCAAATTTTGAAATTCTGATCCACGGGCTAGATGCGTTGAGCTGAGGTGAGTAAGCTGTTGCAGTCAGATTTTTGAAAATCCAAATTTTAACCCTTGAAACTGAGCTTGCGGAAATTTGGACTGGTACTTCTGGTACTTGTTCTGGTTTCCTGGTTTTCTGGTACTTCTGGTTTTCAGGTACCAGTGAAAACTAGGGTTTCACTTTCCGGAGTTCTATCCATTGAAAAGGTGCGCTCAAGATGCTAAAAACTTCACTAGGTTAGGGCACACTTTTCTAGATGGTTTTTAGGCAAAACTTTTTTTCCAACAAAAAGCCCTAATTTTCTTGTACGACAAAAATGACGTTTTTCTTTATCCAGTGAAAGATGCTCTCTTCATTTTAGCTCTGAAACCATGTTAAGTTTTGAGCTATTATTAGGTTTCTTTTCAATTTACTAGATAACAATAGCATAGGTAGGATCATTGAGAGAAACACAATCACAAGATACACAACATTTATCTTGGGAAACCCTCATGGGGAAGAGAACCCAACAAAAACTTCCTTAATATAGATAGCCAATACAATTCCAAGACAATAAACCAAACACTAGAGAATATCCAACACTGAACAATGCGCCTCTCTCTCTTCCTTCTTCTGACAACTGGCAACTGCAACTTCCTTCAAACTTGTGCACTAGATGAGTGAGCTGAGCGAGTGTACAAATGAGGCGCTAACTTCTTTTATTTATACAAACTGGCAGGTGCTGAAAATGTGTCTCTTCACTGGGTAGGGCCGACTTGTCTTCTTAGTGGTTAAAACCACTTTAATTAGCCCGGGGGCCGACTTCTCAATTTGCATACTATATTTAGGGTTTGACCAATCCGCAAAAGGGGATTTGGTCAATTACAATGCCCGACATGATCAATCCACAAAAGGGGATTTGATCTATGAATAAATGACCCAAATAATAATAATAATAAGTAGAATACTCTTTGCAGTTACAATATTTCAACACATATCTCTATCTCACTGCGTCTCACATGAGAACCACACTCACTAGTGCTCAGCCACTAGGATCACGTTCACCTGTGCTCATCCACAGACACGTCCACTCAACAGATCTTCTTTCCCACTGCATTACACAGGAGAGTCATCTGGAGTTCATCATCTCAATTCTCTGCTCAGAGGAGGCTAATACATCATCTTCATTTCTGTCTCATGACGATGCACCCAGCTCTATAGGAATTCACACGTTCACCTTGTGCTCAGCCACAGGCACGTCCAACTTAACAGATCTCCTTTCTCACTGCGTTACATAGGAGAATCATCTGTAGTTCTTCTCAACTCTCTGTAAGGAGGAGGCCATCACTACGTTCCAGCTCTATCTTAGATAGGAACCACACACCCATCTCAGGGGCTCTCTCTCAGGTCTATGTTCTGGAGGATGTCTCATGCAGCTGTAATCATCAACATTTTATTGGGCAGCTCGTGATTCTCACTTGTTATCAGCAGATCTTCAAGTTATTGGCAGAGCCTTCAATGATGAAATTAGTTTAGGACAAACAACTTTCTGAAACCTCCCTTAAAACAACCAGGAACCTATTGGGTATGGCCAAGATGTCCCCATGTCCCTGATGAAGTCCGTGGCAAATTCAGAACATTACGTAAGTGTCCCTAGGTCCCCGAATGCTGGAATGATTGGTACACGGTTTTTTTGTGGGGGGACACTTCCCCATGCAACATAGGTATTGGGTTATCTTTTATCATTTGGTGATTATACTTGCCTGGGTTATTATGTTAATCACATATTGATTATAATGCCCAATATCTTTCTCTAACATATATCTGAGCATGTTTTTATAACACTCTTAAGTCACTCATCTCTCAGAATCAGAGTCCTTTCAAGTGTAGTTTTTTAAAACTTCATGTCTGCAAATGTTGGGTTTGTGTTTGAGTAGAATTTGTGTTCACAAAAACTTCTATATAAAAAATGTCAAGTACACTCGGAACATATTGATTCACTAAATGACCATTTCAAATGATAGACATAAACATCAAATGATACATGCAAAACTAATTTTAATTGACTCATAACTGAGCACTAAATATGCCRTAATTTAAAAAGAAAAAGATGATAAATGATAAGCATGATTCTCAACTGTCATTCCATTTTTCCCCTTTTTCCTTTGAAACATTATAAAATATGTTCATGGTACTAAAAAGAAAGAAAAGGAATCTAGTTTTCAGTGAGTGACATTTTTACTTTGAATTATGCATGCTCTGTTTTCTTGGGACGGGCCTATCTAATATCTATAGCCTGTATTGTGTGTTTTAACTTTTAATTAGCGATATGCTTGTATTAGGCTAGTAAGAGTCAGGCTCTCAGGGTCTATTTTATATTTTATATTTCTAGTAGCAAAAGAGGTGATTATTCTCCTATGGAGTAGACAGGTGCATCATGGGCTCATTCTAGCTGCATTCCTTGCTTCCATACTGCACCTGTCCCAGTTCGTATTCATTATCGGTTGGTGGTCTGTGCATAGTGACTAGAATCAGTTTCTATGTGTTGTTTCATGAAGCTCTTAGTTTACTGTAGGAAATGTTTCTTATGAGTTAGTGAGTAATGAGATTCAAATTAATGGGTGAATTAGTTTTGAAGAATTTACCCCATTTTGATCATGGGCTAGATTTTTCGCTTTGAATGCTTCCTTCTCTCTTTTCTTGGGATGACCCTATCTATGGCCTTTATGATGTTTTTTAATTAACATTGAGCAATATGCATGTATAATGTTTGTAAGGTTAAGGGTTTATTTTCTATTTTGTATTTGTAGTAGAAAAAGAGGTCGTTATTCTTCTATAGAGTAGTTAGGTGCATCGTGGCCTCATTCTCACTGTATTCCTTGCATCCATCACCTGCCCCAGTTCGTATTCATTGCCAGTTGGTGGGATGTGCATGGTGACTAGTATTAGTTTCTATGTGTTGTTGCATGGAAGCTCTTAGTTTATTGGAGGAAATGTTTCTAATGAACTAATGAGAAACTAGATTCAAATGAACTGGTGAATTTTGGTTTTGATGAATCTATCCCATTCAGATCATGGGCTAGAAATTCAAATGTCTTGTTAGTTAGAGTGCTTATTAATTTATGTCATTTTTCCCAGGTTGGAGGTGACACAACGTCTTGCCCAAATCACACCGTCAGACTTGGGTGGAAAGGCACAACCCCAAGATACCGAGAACAAGCTAGAGCAATGGCATATGTATTCCATGTTTGCATGCTCTTGCCCGCCAGACAATGGTGAAGGTGGCGGCGTTCCAAGTGCCAAAGTTCTATTTGATTTGATTTTTCCTTCACTAAAAAATGGTTCTGAAATGCAAATAGTAAGTGCAAGTGAAACATTTAACTGTACTGTTTCTGCATTGGTATTACATTTTAGCATGCTTATTAACTTGTTCTTTATCCAATCATTTCTTCTTTAAATCTCTCTTGACAAAAGAGAAGAGAAAGGTAGTGTTTGATTGAAACAAACACTTCTAGCTACATTCTTAGTAATTTTAAATATTGATATTTTTTTTAGCTTCTGATTTAAAAAAAGGGGGTTCTTGCAAGTGCTTGGAGTTATATTGATTACATGATAAAAAGAACATTGCTAAATGGACTGTAGTTTCTATGGATAGATACACTTAATTCTTTGGGGTTGTAAAATTCTTAACCTTGGAATCTATGTAAATTTAGGATCTCTTGATCTTTATCCACATCCAACCAGTGTAGTATAGGAGTTTTGGGAAACTGTTTTAATAATTGTTTTCAAAATGGCAATATATTTTATTTGATGATATCGCTAACCTTTGTGCAGTATTATTCTACTTTAGCTCTGGGTCATTCACATTTGGAGGTTTGTGAAATCATGCTTAGTAAGCTTGCGTCCTTTCTGGAGGAAGTTGGTTCTGAAACAGAAACTAGAACGAAATGGAAGGTAAATTATATTCCTCAGGTTGTACATTGGTTGGGGATTTTTCCTTGGCACCCATTGGATCCTCACCTATTTTGTTCTTTTGGGCTTCCTATGATTGTATTTCTGATTCTCTAGTCATCTCTTCTCTCTTCCTGCTTTTTCCTATAGATGTTTTCTGTGCCACCTATGTATAGTTTTATATTTGTTCATTTGTAGTTCTTTCGGAGATGGTTTAGAATTCCCAGTGGTTAACTTAGCTTTGTACATTTTAGTCTCATTGACCAATTTTGGTCATTAGTGGACATGAATATTAAATTAGATAACTTTGTTTACTGCTTGCAACATGGACACAAGTTGGGAATTCAGTTATAATTGAGTGAATTTATTGTGCAGAATATAATTTAATACTTTTCCTTACTTGCAGAGTCAAAAGATCCGCCGTGAGGATTCACGAGTACATGTTGCAAATGTATATCGAATGGTTGCAGAGAATATATGGCCTGGCATGCTAAGTGGCAAGTCTGTATTGCGTATTCACTTCTTAAAGTTCATTGAGGAAACCATGAGACAGATTGTGTCTGCCCCATTGGAAAATTTCCAAGATATGCAGCCTCTGCGTTTTGCTTTAGCATCTGTATTGAGGTCGCTTGCTCCAGAGATGGTGAAGTCCAATTCTGAAAGATTTGACCCTAGAACACGTAAGCGCTTATTTGATCTTCTTTCATCATGGAGTGATGACACAAATAATGCCTGGGGTCAGGAGACTGCCATCGACTATCGGCGTGAGATTGAACGCTACAAGTCAACGCTGAACATGCGTACTAAAGGCTCAGTGGAACGGATCTCTATTGAGAAAGACATTAATGATCAGGTAGAATCAATCCAATGGGTTTCCATGAATGCCATGGCTTCTCTGCTGTATGGGTCATGCTTTGATGATAGTGCAAGAAAGATGAGTGGACGTGTTGTTTCCTGGATAAATGGTCTTTTTGTCGACCCACCACAAAGAATGCCATTTGGTTATTCACCAGCAGATCCTCGAACTCCTTCTAATTCCAAGTTTGGTGTGGGAGGAGCTTTTGAGGTGTCCCGCTCTGGAGGACGGGATCGACAGAGAGGAGGCCAGTCTAGGGTTATACTTGCAAAAACAGCACTAATGAATCTTCTTCAAAGTAACTTGGATCTTTTCCCAGCTTGTATAGACCAGGTACTTTCATAGGAAGATTTCCCCTTTCTTTTAAATTGTGATGTTTTATGCTGTTGATCTCATGAATGCTGAGGTTTTTACTAGATCAGAAAGTTGTTTCATTAACAGTGATTTTTGCTTTGGCATGGTTTAGCTAAAGGGGTAACTTGTATTACTTCTATGCAGTGCTACTCATCGGATTCATCAATTGCAGATGGGTACTTTACTGTCCTGGCAGAGGTGTACATGCGGGAACATCCAAAATGTGAAATACAGAGATTGCTAAGCCTTATACTTTACAAAGTAGTTGATCCCTCCAGACAAATAAGAGATGATGCATTGCAAATGCTCGAGACCCTGTCTATTAGAGAGTGGGCAGAAGAAGGTGAAGGTGCAGGTCGATATCGGGCAGCAGTTGTTGGCAGTCTTCCAGATTCTTATCAACAGTTCCAATATCAACTCTCTGCAAAGCTAGCAAAGGGGCATCCGGAGCTGAGTGAACTCCTGTGTGAGGAAATCATGCTAAGACAACTAGATGCTGTTGATATCATTGCTCAACATCAAGTATTGACGTGCATGGCCCCTTGGATTGAAAACTTGAACTTTGTCAGGCTTCTAGAATCAGGATGGAGTGAGAGATTGTTGAAGAGCCTTTATTATGTAACTTCACGTCATGGCGACCAGTTTCCAGATGAAATAGAGAAACTCTGGAGTACAATAGCAAGTAAATCGAAAAACATTATTCCTGTGCTTGATTTTCTGATAACAAAAGGGATTGAGGACTGTGACTCAAATGCCTCCGGTGAAATTAGTGGTGCTTTTGAAACCTACTTTTCAGTAGCTAAGCGAATAAGTTTATACCTGGCACGCATATGTCAACAGCAGACAATTGATCACTTGGTATATGAACTTTCACAAAGAATGCTTGAGGATCACATGGAACAAGTGAAGAGGCCAAATGATGGATTTATTGAGGCTGATCACATTAATCATGTGTTAGAATTTTCACAAGGTCCAATGCCAATTCAGATCTTAGATCAGCAACCACATATGTCTCCTTTATTGGTTCGAAGTTCTTTGGAGGGTCCTCTTCGAAATGCAAGTGGTAGTCTAAGTTGGAGAACAGCAACAGGTCGTAGCATGTCTGGTCCTCTTAACAGTATGTCTGAGTTGCATACAGGAAGATCTGGACAACTCTTTACAGGTTCCGGCCCCTTGATGAATATGTCGGGCCCATTAATGGGTGTGAGGAGCTCCACTGGTAGCCTCAAAAGCCGACACTTGTCAAGAGATAGTGGTGACTATTTTGTTGACACTCCCAATTCATTAGAAGAAATTCGGTCTAGCAATCCTGCTGTGACTGCAGGAGAATTGCAATCTGCATTACAGGGTCATCATCACTGGCTTTCCCGTGCTGATATAGCATTAGTTCTTTTAGCAGAAATAGCATATGAAAATGATGAAGATTTTCGTGGTCACCTTCCTTTGTTATTTCATGTCACATTTGTCTCTATGGATAGCTCAGAAGATATTGTACTTGAGCATTGCCAGCATCTTCTTGTAAACCTTCTATACTCGCTTGCAGGGCGGCACCTTGAGCTTTATGGTGTTGGGGATTATGGTGAAGGCGAGTATAAACAACAAGTAGTTAGCTTAATTA
This sequence comes from Picea sitchensis, assembly GCA_010110895.2. NCBI lineage: Eukaryota > Viridiplantae > Streptophyta > Pinopsida > Pinales > Pinaceae > Picea > Picea sitchensis. Next base: position 13,906 of record SNQJ01S0069389.1, read on the forward strand.
AATATGTCCAGTCAAAGAAAGGCAGTATGATGTGGGAAAATGAAGACATGACTTTAATTCGCACAGAACTTCCAAGTGCTGCATTATTATCTGCACTTGTACTTAGTGTTGTTGATGCAATATTTTTCCAAGGTGATCTTCGGGAGCGTTGGGGAGGAGAGGCACTAAAGTGGGCTGTGGAATGCACTTCCAGACATCTGGCTTGTCGCTCACATCAAATATACCGTGCTTTACGCCCAAGTGTAACGAGTGATACTTGTGTATCATTGTTGAGATGCTTGCATCGATGCTTTAGCAACCCAACCCCACAAGTTCTGGGTTTCATTATGGAGATATTGTTGACTTTACAAGTAATGGTTGAGATTATGGAACCAGAGAAGGTTATTCTATACCCACAATTGTTCTGGGGTTGTGTGGCTATGATGCATACTGATTTTGTTCATGTGTACACACAAGTTTTAGAACTTTTTTCTCGTGTAATTGACAGATTATCATTTCGAGACCGTACAGCTGAAAATGTGCTGTTATCCAACATGCCTAGAGATGAATTTGAAAGCAACCAGCAAGATAAGGATTTAGGTAGGCTGGATTCAAAAGGTTTTGACAGTCATAGACATGCCGAAATTGGAACAGAAACAGGAAAGGCTCCAACTTTTGAAGGAGTTCAGCCATTGGTACTAAAAGGCCTTATGTCAACTGTCAGTCATGCTTCAGCTATTGAAGTTCTCTCCCGAATAACGCTGCAGTCATGTGATTGCATATTTGGTGATTCTGAGACAAGGCTGCTTATGCATATTGTTGGTTTGCTTCCCTGGCTCTGTTTACAACTTCAGAAGGAAAAGGACCCCATTCTGGGTTTCGAGTCTCCACTGCAGCAACAATATCAGAAGGCTTGTTCTGTTGCTATGAACATTTCACACTGGTGCAAGGCAAAAGGTCTAGATGAGCTTGCATTTGTATTTTCTGCATATGCTGAAGGTCAGATTATAACAATTGAGGACCTGTTGAATCGTGTATCTCCTCTCCTTTGTGTGGAATGGTTTCCTCGACACTCTGCTCTTGCATTTGGGCACTTACTTAGACTTCTAGAGAAGGGTCCAGTAGAATATCAGCGAGTAATTTTGCTTATGCTCAAAGCCCTTCTTCAGCACACTCCAATGGATGCAGCACAAAGTCCACAGGTATATGCGATTGTGTCCCAGTTGGTGGAGAGCACTCTATGTTGGGAAGCATTAAGTGTGCTTGAATCTCTTTTACAAAGTTATAGCAGCCTTCCAGGCTACCCAATTGATATAGGGAGTTCAGAAAATGGGCATTTTGCCAATGAAGAGAAAACAGCTGCTGCTCTTGCCTCACAAAGTTCCTTCAAAGCTCGCAGTGGTCCACTGCAGTACTCGGCTGGCTCTGGAGGTGTGGTGCCTAATGCAGCAGTTGTACAAAGCAATATTGAGCTTTCTTCTAGGGAGGCTGCATTGCAGAATACAAGGTTAGCACTTGGACGAGTGCTTGATACATATGGTCCAGGAAGAAAGAAAGACTACAAGCGGCTTGTTCCCTTTGTTGCTAATATAGGGCATCCAAATGGGACAGGCCAACAACAAACCCAAAGACAAGGATGAAGGGTGTGCACATTAAATGGGCATTACCTTGGTGGGAACAAATGAGACTTGCGAAGGTTTGTGATAATGGTTATTTCCACTTTTGAACTGCACCAGCTAAAGGCTATTTGCATGACTACAACTTAGAATATGTCTGCACATTCTCCAAATTGTGTGTTTGCTGACATACTATAGGGTTTGCAGATGACTTTTTTTGTCAGAGATATATATCAGTTGAATTGGATATTTTCTGGCCAGTAAGCACTGAGCAGATTAGGTAATGTCTTCATGAGATTGGGTGTATAATTGACGATGGTGTTGGAATGAACTTACTGAAAGGTGCAACCTTCATTGAGTTAGCTATTGGTGGTAATGTCAAAAAGTTTGGTAACAAAAGCTGCAACAGTTAATTGACCATACATACATTGTAGCTTTACCTGTGTCATAAGGTCATTAGTTGAAAATTTACCATGAAAACATTCAGCATGATTAAGCATCTTAAGCACACCAGACTCTATCTGGAGACTTGTTTGTAAGCAAGTAAATTACATGCCTTGTTAATTAGTGATTTTCATTTCATCCCTCTGCTCTGTTCGCAAGCTAATGGAGTTCTTGAGGTGAAGCATTTTTTTGTGTTCCTATTCCTCTTATTATGAGTTCAATTTGAATTTTTTGCAGATTTCTGAGAATAATTTTTGTATTTCACAGTGGAAGGATTAAATAATTTATGATATGGTATAAACATGCTACTCTCTCGAGGAGGTAAAATCCAAGTTATCAGAACCAGAGCCCGAACTGGCCAATGTTCAGATAAGGGACCAGACAGGGACCGGGCAGAAAAACGGGTTGAATAACTGATCGACTAAGAATGGAAAACCTGGTTGAAGGATCAGAATTTCGTTATTTTTCCTTGATGGCATACGGGTCGGCTTGGGGGGTTGAGGGCTGATCCATATCAGCATTGGCCTAAACCCCAGTTCCATGAACCAGCCTACCTGTCTGATTTGGCACCTAGTTTGGCTCCTCTGCAGTATGAACCAGTTTGTTCTGGCGGTTCCGATAGCCTGGTGTAAAATAAGGTACACTGCATCATGAACTAAATCTTGTTGATTTTATTTGTTATTAACTGGTATGTTTGATGATTTGAATAAATCTTGTTCCTATCCTTGGGATCCTTATGGTGCAAGGTATAGTTCCTTGAGCTTCATAGGTGTTGCACATGCCCTTGTCCATTTTTGGTTTCAAGGATTTCCAGTGTATAAATGATATTCTTTATTTTTTGGAAAATTGCTGCTTATATTAACAGAAAATGTGGTACACAAACAATATGCAGACAAGCACAAGACTACCTAAAGGTGAATGGAAGAGTCTTTTTGTGTCCCGACTCTCACTGCATCTCAACTGCACAATCTCTCACATCCATTAGTAAAACAGAGTTATTGCATCTGCCATCTCTGTGTAGGATTGGTGGACCCAATCCGGATCTGTCATGGAGGTGTATCCCTTGGAGAAGGAAATGGATCCTGCCCCATGAAATGGATCCCGATTTTTTGAAATGGAATTTGCCTTGTTAATTAGTTGTTTTTGTTTCAGCCCTCTGGTCTGTTCGCAAGTTAATGGAGTTCTTGAGGTGAAGCATTTTTAACATCTTCCTATTCCTCTTATTATAACCTCAGTTTCAGTTTTTTTGCAGATTTCTAAGAATAAATTTTGTATTTCACAATGGAAGAATTAAATAGTTTACAATATTGTCTAAACTTGCTAATATCTCGAGGTGGTAAATCAAAGTTATCAGAACTAGAGCTGGAACTGGTCGAGGTTCAGATAGGGGACCAGACAAGAACTGGAGGGGAAACTGGGTTGAAGAACCAATCGACTAAGAACGGAAAACCTAGTAGAAGGACTGGAATCTTGTTATTTTTCCTTTCATGTGGGTGGGCTTGGAAGGTTGAGGGCTGATCCATATTGGCACTGGCCTGAACCAAATGGTTCCATGAACCAGTCTACCTGTTTGGTAAGGAACCTTGTCTGGCTCCTCTGCAGTGTGAATTGGTTTGTTTTGGCGGTTTCGATAGCCTTCTGTAAAATAAGGTACACTGCATCAGGAACTAAGTCTTGTTGATTTAGTTGTTATTAACTGGTATGTTTGATGATTTGAATAAATCATGTTCCTATCTTTATGATCTTTATGGTGCAAGGTATAGATCCTTGAGTTTTATAGGTGTTTGATCCAAGATGGATCATTATATAATTTGTCATCTATTTTGGTACTTTCTTGGAGGAAAGACTAGAGCTATTGCCTTGTAGGGCCCATTTTAGGGTCAGGTCCCACTTTGGTGATTTGGAGTCCAGAACCTTCCGAAGCTCATTTGAGGCCTTAAATGGCCATTTTTGGGGTCAAAACTTTGTAGACAAAGTTCCTATCCTCTCGATGTTGTGCTACACATTGACATCTTTCCAATGGCGCAGAATTCAACTCAATTGGAGTTTGTATGCGGAAGTTATGTCTTTTGCAAGTTGACCTATCCTGTTGACCATCATGGTATTAAGTGGATGCCACATCAACTTCCATTACTCACACATGTGGAGCTAGTCACATGTGGACAGTCAAGAAGATTCTAGAAGGTCCAAAAACCTAAACCTAATTGGGAGTTGAGGCATGCAAAAACCCTAACCCTAGCCCTAGATGAATATCAAGCTATGTTAAATACTGGGATGCTAGGAAAGGAAGGGGTTCCATTCTTATTATTTTGTTTATTTTTCCATAGTTGAGCAGAGCATTTGGGCGGTGGGATTTTGGTGTAGAACAAAGGAAGTAGAAGATCTTGTTGCAACCATATGGCCATAGTGTCTATGGCAACTCCACAATGAGTGCCCCTTTCTTTGTATTTGCATTTCATAATTGAGAAGAAAAAATCAAGGCATAGGCCTCATCTTCTAGTAGGGTTTTTCTCGTTTCGGGTTTTCAAGGTACATCTTGTGTTCTTTGTGTGGATGGTGCGCTATTTACTTAGCTTCTTCCATTTCAGTGTTTGTATGTTAAGCTAGTAATTTTAAAATCTGAAATCTAAAGTAAAACACTACATAATTAGAGATTGCAGAATATTGTAAGATTTGTTGTGACACACTATTCGAGTGGAATATCCACGACAACTTACATATAAGTGTTGCATATACCCTTGGTCATTTTCGGTTTTGTTATCACATTATTTGTACTTGTGCAAAGCCCTCCACAAGATCCCAATCTTGTGTAACAATTGGAAGTTTCTACCACTGTCACCTAAGTAGATACTTCGCTCGTTTTAGTGATGAAAGAAGGTCCAACACATGGGAGTCTTCCCTGGTGACCTCAAGGGATCAAATAGCAAGATTAACCAAGCCTACAGCCCCCTATCTTGGTCACCTAAATGTTAGGTCTAGGTCTAGTAGAGGTAGGGAACATAACAAGGTAATTGGTTCACCTGTACGAGACAATACACAATCCAAAGCATAATATAAACAATTGCCAAGCTATATAACTCATTAATGACCTTTTAGACACTAGATAAGCAAATAAACCAATTGCTGTTGCAAATGACAGCAAAGGCAATGTATAACAGCTATTAATCTTTTGTAACAGCAATAGGAAAAAGTACCCAGAAATATAACAATTTAGCATATAAATTAAGCCTTCAACATGTGCAACAACATCCAATTGCTAGATTTGAATTCCGAGTATCTTTAGACACTATTCCAGTAAGTATGCAGCAATTAAAGTAAACCCTAGTGGCTGTAGCAAACTTTTATAATATCAGCAATACATATCATTTGTTTTCTAGGGTTAGAGCTAGTAGGGTTCGTCAAATCGCTTTAGGGGAGAGAATGCTAATTCTAAGAATGTTTTCACCACAAAGAGAGTTCTAGACTAGTGTTGTTGTCTTTTCTAGGGAAAATGGAGTCAAGCATGAAACACATGAAGGGAGACTTAGACAATCAAGAAGAATGAGTTTCAAACCATAAGGTGTAAAACCTCTTGGGTCTTCGGAGTTAAATCTTCAACAAATTGATTTCTTGGGTGCAAAGCCTCTTGGGCCCTAGATGTCCTTTTCTCTCTTCTAGATGACCTAGGTCAAGGATCAATTGACTAAGATCAAAACCTTAAGGTGCAAAGCCTCTTGGGCCTTAAGCCTTTGAATCTTAGCAGGAGACTAGGTCTCTTAATGCCTTCACCGATCTTGGACAAACAAAAGTATTAAAGGAGAGAAAGACTTGTCTCCTTCCTAGGGTTTTACTAGGACAAAGTAACATGCAACTTGATAGCAATTAACAATTATACCATGAGAAAACACATAAACTTAAAGCAAATCACTTACTTATCCAAGTCGCTATGCCAAGAGGAACCCTAGTTGCAACAAGGTATCATCCAAGAAAGCAAAGCATCCACAAATAAATCCTCCTCCATGAGTAGTGCATTAGATCCAAGAGACAAAAAGAGAAGAGAGCGAACTTTTCTAGAGCTCCTACTCACAAGTGTGAGGGGAGAAATGGTGATGAAAAAGAGTTGGAGCGCTAGCCTTATTTATAAGGAAACCCTAGCGCTCAATTTGTCCACAAAAAGTTAATAATCATGTTACAAGTGGGGCCAACCCCTCAAATTGCCTTTACAAATGATAAATCATGCTAAAACAATATAACAATGCACTCCTAGGTCACATGTGTGGGGATGTTATGCTCCAAAAGGTTGTGTGAAGGCCTTCCAAGGCCATGTTTCATCATCGCATGGTGCAATCAAGGTAGGAGGTGCATCTCATCATCCATGGTTCGGTTACATCATCAATGGTGCCCCAAATGGAAAACAAGCCCTATCGTCGTCAAACCCTAATGTGTGATGTCATCATCAAAAGAGGGCCAACGTCCAAGGTGTAAAGCATAGCATCCAAGGTGGAGAGAAGTGTATGTCATCTTTGTGTGTCCTCCAATCATCTCCCTGTGCAATGTACGCCATCCAATGCATGATAGTCTCTGGGGTGTAGAGCCCTGGGTGTGGACTTCTGGCCCATCTCTGTGCCACCATGACCATATCTATCAAAATCAAGCCCATATGTCCATCTTCCATGGTTCAAAAGATGCAATAGTCAATGTTTGAAGGTGTCAAGCCACTGGGTGACTCAATGCTTTGCATCCCACGTGTCATATCCTAGAATAGAGGCACAACGTCTTGGGTGAAACTTTGGGGTGTCCTTCAAAGAACCATGTCAGAGGAATCCAGATCAAAACAAAATATGAAATCAAGTAAAGCCAATGTTCATAAGTTATACCAGTCCTCTAAGTCACCTAACACGGGGACATAGACTAACTTAGTAACTACTAAGTTACTAAGTTACTAACATAAATGATGATAAATATTAAAATCATAATGACAAACATTTAAGTTTGCTTGATTTAACACTACACAAGTTTCCAAGAGGTGAATTTTGAGAAATAAATTGTGTTTGGATTCCATAAATTTTAAAGGGTTTGATTGCGACAAGCTTGGATGATGAATGAAGATCAAATTAGCATTTATTTAATATTATCATAATGATGAACACAACTATTCATGATTGAATAGGTCATAGTGAAATACTTAGGATTAGTTAATCGATTAATCATTGAAATTTACCCATTTGCATACTTAGATCCTCATGTTCCATAATCATGTGACTAGATTAGAAGGTTGCCAACATCCAAAGATTAATAACAAATTTCCAGCATGGTTCATCACATCACATGGAGTTCATGAAAAACATATTAAACCATTTGGGAATGCTCTTTCCATCATGACCAACTTATTAATATTTAAGGATAGCAAGTGATAGATGAGTTTTCTATTCATCATTCTAATTTGTTTAAGTATACACCCACGTGTAAATTTATGATGCTTTGGAGCATTGAATTAATGTCAAATCATCAAATCAAATTTTCACATGACCATGGGGCTTAAATTATGCCAAATGCTTGAGAATGGGCAAGTTACAATTGTGTTTGGATATCACTTAGCATGCTCACATTGACGTATCCAATGTTGTTCCCTTAATTAAATGACAATGCTGCGGTTTAATAATGGAATTAAACAACAAGCCTTGCTATTGCAAAATTAGGTCACAAACCATAAGCAATAATGTCCAAATGTGTATTAACAAATTTGTTACCGACTCCCATTCATAAAAAAAGTGTTAAAACCATGCCAAAACATGCTCAAAATTCCATAGGAGGTAATTTCCAGCACTATGGTGAATTCATTTGTGAATTATGAGAGCATAAACATTATTGTTTAGAGTTATAACACAACAATAGTGCATAAATGTTTGTGTATGTAAACCACACAAGTGCTAAAATGTCTTTTTTGTGGGACACATTCGTGACATGGTTTTTGGAAGTGTCGGACAGAAAATTGCATCGTGTCTCGTGAACAGGACACGATGCAGCTGCGTGTCCGACATGAATTAGGGCGAATCGTGTCCGACATGCTCGACACACGACACAAAGGGGGTTTAGGACGTGTCAAGTGACTTAGCTAGTCCTTCAATCATGCAAAGTAAGATGTTACTTGAGATATAAGCCGTATGAATAATTCACATCAAGTATCTTCTTCAAATTTCACATTAGCTCAGGACTTAATGTAAGTTGACAAGTTTGAATATGGGAGGACCTTCATTTGACCCTATTAGGTGTGCCAACCAAAAAGGTGAAAGAAAAGACCCAAGTAAAAGGGATATGTCTCGAGGGAAACAGTGAAAGAAAATAACCCTTCAAGAGTATGTGTGATAGTCGTACGTGTTGGGCTTACTTCATGGCTTATGGTGTCATTGAGTCCATTTCTATGAGCGCCTTTGTGGAGGGTGTGCTTGCTCTTGAGTTACCACTTTCTAAGCACCACGTTTTTCCAACCCCTTAATTTGCATTTTACTATCCTCTTATTATATTTGCAAGTCCCCTTTATAAGGTTTCAAGCTATAGCATCACTTCTTTGGGACTGGGGTGAACTCGAAAAGGGTAGAGCTCAAGTTTGGATTGAATTTTAAGAGTCTTTTTCTAATATTTCTTTCTTTCTTTAGCATTATTCTTTCTTTATTCTTCTTTTGCTTAGTAGCTTCAATCAACCTTTGGGCCTTCGGCCCTTCTTCTCAGAGAATGGACCATGATGTTGATTTGGTACACACGAGGAGGTGTTCCCCATGTGGCTTCCTTCTTAGCACATGGGAGAACATTTCTGCTTTGTCCTATGTACTTTATGTTCTATTTTTGTACTTGACTTTGGTTAAGAGTACAAAAATGTCACTGATAAAGTGAACATTAAATCACACTTTTGTGATTTTGGATGGGACATAAAAGTGACTTAGGAATTAATCAAAAGTGGGTTGTGGTACATTCTTTTTGGGTGATCTCAACCCTTGATTAGGAGTGATCTCATCCTTGGATCAAAAGTTGAGTTTTGGATCCCTAAATGGGGCAAGAGAGGAAGAGGCGCCTGCTGGGCAGGGAGACTTTGGAGCTATGGAGTTGGGGTTTGTCATGAGGATTGTGTGGAGGAGGTGCTAGCTTTGTGTATGAGCAGCAGAGCCATTCACATCTTCCATTATTTCACGGAAACTTTTCATCTATGAGGAGAGCACCATTGGATTAGACGATTTCCTTCTTAGGTGAGTTCTAGCCATCCCGAGCCCGAGAATACGATTCTGTGATCTTAGCAGCGGGACAGCATTCTGTGGAAGTTGACGCCGAGCTCTGGAGTTGCATTTTAGGCAGTCTGGCGGTTGAGAGCCCACCACATTTTGGCCTTCTTCTACGGCTTGAGCTTGATAGCTTCACCATGGAGTTGCTATTGTACGGGGTTCATTGTTGTATTGTATTTCTTGCTAGATCTTTGATTGAGAGATATATACATCATATTCCATGGTTTCCCAGGAGGACTTATCCGAGTCTTGGGCAAAACACAATGTCTACATTTTGATTCTTGTTAGGAAAGCTCTTATTTACGTCTTAGCTGTGAAAAAGACCAGGCCGGTATGGTATTGAAGAAGTACCAGCTAACATGGAAAACTACTTGCGAGGCACTTTAATCTTGAAACAGCAACCACGCAACACATCAACAAACAAACTTTTCAGAGGGCTATTATAAAACAACAATTACACATTTATGACAGCGGCTTTTGACTGCTTGGTCAAAAACTGAGCCAAAGAGATCTTCTTTATTAGGACCTGGATTTTCTACATAATTGCTCCAGGAGAGCTAGGCCGTTTTAGGACTGTTTTGGGACAGTTTGGACAGCGGCATTCAATGGCAACAGCTGCCGCCTGCCGCTTTATTACGAAATTTTGAGACGTATTTACGGCCATGATGAGCGACACTTGGCGGTTTTGCGATGTATTAAGGCGATTTGACTTACTCTGTTGATCTCTTTTCACACCTAGCGATGGGTAGGGCTGCGTACGGACCTCTTTTCACACCCATTAGTTTGGGGTAGGGTTGATTCGAGGATTCGTTCCACATTTACCTCTACACACATTTGGGTGGTATGATCGCAACCAGTAGCATCGGTTAGATTAATGCGGTTGGGCGGCGTCTCCCGACATCTCGAGATAGGTTGAGATAGAGCTGGCAGGGTTAGCAGCGGGCCTTCTTGGAAGGCAATTCGGGTCTTATAAGTATAGGGACCACCTCGAGCTATAGGACATAATTAAGTGGTTACTGATCCCGCGATTCTGCTATGACTGCGCGCCGGAGTTCTTGAGCAGTACAAGAAGCGGAACAACAAAGCGAAGAGGACCATTCGGTCGTCCAGAGTGATCACATTGTTACGCTAATGGGGAAGGCCCATGCATATCGGATGTGGGCAGCTTTGATCAGCATATACGAGAGCTCGAATGAGAAACGGAAGATGGTTACGCATGAAGGCGAGCTTATTAAATGCTCGGGGCGAGTCTGTTTAGTGTTGCTTACTAGATTCACCCGAGATCATACGACGGGGCAGTGGGAGAATTGATCGGTAACTCTTTGGTGAACGGCTTTGCGCCCTTCACCAAAGGCGCGTTGTTAGAGTTGTTGCGAGGCGTTTGCCCACATGGGAGAGGATGTGGGGCGACAGCTCGAAGAATCAGATGCGATAGAGTCGCCGAGCGGCAGTGAAGGTGATTGGAAGGATCGCTCTTTGGGCAAGAGGGCAAAAGAAGAAGCCGGCCAGTGGTGGTAACGAGTCCCAAACTGGGGGCAGCCCGGCGAGGAAGAGTGGAGAGGAAGCGTGAGTGGCGGTGTTAGTGGCGGTGGTCAGTGGCGGTGGCGAGCGATGGTCGCATGGCGATTGGCGAGCGGGGTGCGAGCAAAGTGAAGTGCTTTGTTTAGCAGAAGTTGGGCACTATGGGGCCGATTAACCAGGAAACAGGAAAGAAGAACAAAAGGAGGTAGTCACCCGGCCCTTGTGGAGGTGTTTCCAGAGCTTCGGTTTGGGAATTATTGCCTTTTCATGTTTGTTAGGTTGATTTGAGTACTCACCGAGACATCAGTATATATAGGCAATGAGGCGTCGAGCCACATGGCGGGATTGAGCACTTCTCGGTCTGAAGATCTGATGTCGAGGTGGTATATCAACCAGTAGATAGCGGAGTTCTGCAATTCATGCACAGAGGTGAGCAGGTTTCTTTAGGAGAAACACCACCTATTTCGTTCCGGTGTTCTCTTACGTCCGAGGGATGAAGAAGAACGATATCGATTTCCACCTCGGAGCCCGAGAGCTTTGAGGTTTGTTTGTAGCTCCGGTATTGATTTATCCCTGGGAGCTTCTATGAACCGCCGGAGGTTGGAGTGCAGGCGAATATGCGGAATTACTTTTAGAGACCTTACTGCGTTGGGGAGCCGATGGCAACAGCGTGAATATTTATGTGAGTTGTGGCGCCATTAGGATGGCCCACCTTCATCATGGAACTCTTGGAGGACTAAGAGAGGTAGTGACCGGAGTGCCTGGTCCAGTCTGAGCATCGGGATGTGTCTGCGGAGGTGTGGCGGCAGACCGTAGAGCATCGTTTCCAGTGACATTGAATGTGAGGGATACTAGATTTGACCGCTGGACGTGTGGGGCCCATCTTCGGAAGTCCACTTGTGGTTGTGAGTCTTATCTCACATTCATAGGCGACCACTCGAGGAGAGGAACTTGGATCTATTTCACAGAGGCCAAAGTGATGTCTTGGTAGGTTCCAAGGATTGAGCTCTTGTGGAGAACGGGCAGGAAGAAGATCAAGGTCTTCATGATCGGAGACAATGGAGGGAAGTGACCGAGGCAGTTTGTGGATTTCTGTGCCGCGAAGGTCGGAGAGAGATGACCATTACCTATTGTTGAGCGAAGTTCTTGAGAGGAAGCAAATTACAGTCTTGTGAGATCTATCTTTGCATGGTGAATCTGCCTTTATACTTGTGTGGGCGGAGGCATGATACTGGCTTATCTACCAGCAGTGAGGGGTCCCCATAGCATTTTTAGGAAGATGACTCTACAATTCCTGAGGGGATGATGCCCGATGTTGAGCATATCAGGGATTTTGGATGTGCTACATTTTCACATATTCTGAGAGAGAGAGGAGAGACCAGCTAGACCTGACTCGTGATTCTAGTTGGATAGTCAGAGGTGTCAAAAGCCTACAGGATCTACATTGCATCACTTAGAGAGTGATTGTGAGCTTGATGTGAGATTAGGGAGGATAGAACTGCTAGATCACTTGAGTGTGGGGATGATCTGAGAGGGGTACCTCTCTTCTAACACGATTCGAGAGAACCATTTCAGAGTCGAGATATATAAGTCGAGGTGGCCAGGAGTCCTGCTTACGCAGCTTAGTCACCGGTTCGGTATGTTGATGGATGGGCTGGGAACTACGAGGAGATGGAAGTCGGACCCGGGGATCATGATGTGCGAGTCCACGAGGCCATTTCACTAGCGAGACCTTACTTCTCCATTGACCACTCGAGGGGAAGAGGCAGAGGTGGTTCCCGGGGAGACGAAGGCCATAGAGAGTAGAGCCAAGGATGGGAATTGGAAACAGAGGAGCCTGCAGTCAGAGATTAGGGAGCATACTTAGCACGGTGTCTCTGTCGGGGCAGTGAAGCGAAGACATTTCTTGTGACGATGGATCGCTCCGAGGTAGCCGTGAGAGGCCATGGTTGAGGAGTATGATTCCATTAATGCTTAGCGATGTTGGGATGGTTAGAGCACATTGGGAAGTCGTTGTGACTTCTAAGGTGAGCTGTATAAGGCCAAGATTGCCGCAGATGGCAGCATTGAGAAACAAGGCTGCGTTTTGTAGGGCTTCTGATTGAGGAGTTTGATTATGATGAAGACTATTATGGGACTGCGAGATACACTTATCGGGGCGATTATATGGCCGAGATGGGTTGGCGCCATCGAGATGGATGTTAGTAGCGTTCCCGAATGGCTTCATTTGAGGAAGAATGTACATTGAAGGCGACCACGGGCTTTGAGGTGGCAGGAGCTCACGTGTTCGAAGGAAGCGTATGTGAATTACGAAACAAGCTCGAGCTTGTAGTATTCCAGGATAGACACTATTTTGCTGAAGGATGAAGCCGAGAAGCGTCGCGATCGAACCTCTATTTCATCATTAGAGGTAAGGGACATTCTCATTTTATATGTGGATGTTGTTATCCACCGGGTAGAAAGGATCTACATAGGCGATTTTAAAGCTGGGACTTACATGGAATTTGAGAATGGTGATATTGGGTTGATACTGTATTTTACGGGCATGGAGGTTTGGCGGGGATGAGTCACATATTTCGGCGGGGAAGTATCACGGCGGATATTACGGCGAGTTTGAATGGAGGCTATGAGACCCTATATAGAACACTATGATACCAAGCTGGAAAAGAAGCTGAAGTGGTAACTGGTGGATGCCTGATTCTGAGCTGATTATTCGGTTCAGTGTATCGGTTAACACCGGATGAGATATTATTTGTTTCGCGGTGAACACCCTCAGCCGATTATATGGAGTAGAACAGGGGTGTTCATATGATTGGGGCAAAACTTGTCTTGAGGTATGTTGCTGGGCCAGTTGATTATGGCTTAGACTACATCGACGAGATGGGGTTACGTGGTTTGGCTACAATGAATTGGTAGGCGGGATCTGCTGGCGAGAGAAAAAGCACAAGAGGTCTTTACTTTGATTTAGTCGGAACTTGTTTTCACGGATTTGGTAGAGCAGTGTCGATTACTTTAGTTCATTGTTAGAAGCCGGAAATTATGGCAACCGGTCGAGGCCGGTTGTGAGGAGCCATTTAACCCGCTAGAATCTTGGTTGGTTGTTTGGGCGGAGATAGCTCAGAGCGATTCATTGTGATAATCGAGTTGCATAAAACTCATGAGAATCCAGTGTTTCATGGCAATTGAAGCATACTCGAGATCGAGATACCACTTCATGGAAGTTGAAGGGAGCGTTCGGCCGGTACATTCCGGCGGATGGTCGGGGTTGCGGATATTCTCACCAAGAGCCCTACGGGGCAACATGTCTTTCCGAGAACAGATGGGCTTGGTGAGGTACCCTCGGTAAGGAGTGTTGATTTGGTACACGAGGAGGTGTTCCCATGTGTTGTAGCACATGTGGGAGGACATTTGCCTTTGTCCTATGTAGTTTATGTTCTATTTTGTACTTGGCTTTGGTTGAAGTGCAAAATGTCACTTTAGTAAAGTGAACATTAAATCACACTTTGTGATTTTGGATGGGACATAAAGTGACTTAGGAATTAAGCTCAAAAAGGTTGTAGAGGTCACATTCTTTTTGGGTGATCTCAGCCCTTGATTAGGGATGATCTCATTCCTTGGATCAAAAGTTGAGTTTTGGATCCTAAATGAGACAAAAGAGGCAAAAGAGGGCGCTTATCTTCATGAGGCTTTTGCTTGTTACAGGGAGAGCTTTGGAGCTATGGAGTTGGGGTTTGATGCAAGAGGATTGTGTGGAGGAGGAGCTAGCTTTGTGTAATTGGAGCCGTACTGAGGCTGTCTTCCATTATTTCACAACGGAAAGCATCTATGAGGAGGCGCACCATTCGGTTAGACTGATTTCCTTCTTAGATTGGTTATACATGAGGCAGATTACGGTTGATTGATCTTGCGTAGGCGGAAGCATTCACAATGGAGGATTGACATGAGCTCGGTTACATTTTTAGATGAATCTGGCGGGTTAAACACCACATTTTGGCCTTCTTCTACGGCTTGAGCTTGATAGCTTCACCATGGAGTGGTTGCTATTGTACCGGGTTCATTGTTGTATTGTATTCTTGCTTTAGATCTTTGATACGATATATACATCATATTCAAAGCGGTTTCCAGGGGGAGTTTTATCGAGAATGTTGAATAAAAAATACTTTTGTCTACACATGCATTTTAGTTCTTGTTAGGGAAGCTCTTATTTCTGTCCCTTTTTATTGGAAAAGATAGATGGTGTGTTGTTGTTTATTGGGAAAAGTATATATGTAAAATTAAGCTAATGAAACTATACAAGGACTTGTCCTTTGAAACAACAACCATAACACATCGACAAACAAACTTTTAGGAGGGCTGTTATAAAACGTAATTACACATTTGCAGCGGTGAAAACTTAGTGACTTTGCTTGGTCAAAGGCAGTAGAAGTCTTCTTGATGGGACTGGATTTTCTACACATGATTATTGTGCAGTTTAGTGCAATGTGAGGGCTCCCGGGATGGAAAGTGTTAAGTATGGTGGGAAGCGGGTCACCCTTATGAGGTGTTGAGATTTGGGTACGGAAAGTGGTCCCCTGTGGTTTTGGGCCTCTAACCACAAGAGATATGTTGTACCATTGTGCCATGTACTTTTATGTCTAATTTCACTTTGACTTGGGAGATTTAAGTCAAAAGTGAAATTCGATCATTTAAGCCTAAAATGACTATCAATTCACAAATGGGTGAATTAGAGACAAAAAGTGAACTTAGGAACTTAACTTAAGCCCGGGTTTTGAGTTGAGATTCTTTGGAGATGATCTCAACCATTATTGATTAGGGATAGCTTGGGATGATCCTAGCCATCACTTTTAGGATTTCCTATGGAGTTGTTAAATTTTTAATTAAAATGAAGTACCAAGGCAAATGTTTCTATTCCCTAGGCGCCTAAGGAGAAGTGCGAGATAAGGTCTTAGTCAAATTAATTTGTGAGATGCAAATTAAAGATAACTATGATTAAAGTGAGGGTGAGTGAAGAGACACCAAATCTGACCACCCATCGATCTAATCTCAGTAGTTAGATTAGAAAACTCCTCACCTTCCTTCATGAGGTCGATTAGGGTAGATGGTGCACCCATTCTTGGGTAGAAGTTGAAGAAATCTTGGTGAGAGGCCAAAGGCTCTTAGTGAGATGCGAGAGCAAGAAGGATGAAGAAATTTGGATCTTGGTGAGATGCCAAGGGGCTCTTGGTGAGATGCCAAGAGCAAGAAGAAGTTGAAGAAATCTTGGTGAGGCCAAGAGGGCTCTTGGTGAGAGATGCCAAGAGAGAGAAAACAAGGATGCGGTGAGAGGCAAGAGATTCTTGGTGAAGGATGCCAAAGAGTTTGCGGGTGGGGTACAGAACAAGAAAGGATTCTTGAAGCATTCTTGTTGAGAACAAGAGAGAGAGGGTTGGGTAGAGAAAGAGCGACACATTTGCCGAGAGGAGAGCGCATCAAAGCAAAGAAATGCAGTTTGTTGAGACCAGCAAGGAAGAGCAGGGCCGTGCCGTACGCAGTTTGTGGAGGTCATCACGACATGTATTATTAGAGAAGTGAGAGGGACAACAAGCGCAATTTGAGGTATTAACGCATACATTCAAGGCTACCATACAACATTTGTTGTACAATTGAGGTATTAGCTGGCGTAATATATTTAAGATTAATTTCCGTCTACGATCTTAAGCGAGTTTTAGCACAAATTTAAATGATGCAGTACAACATTAGTGCTAGATGCGGTTATGCAATTTACAGTTGAAATTGAGGAGCAAAGCTACAGGATGTTCGGATAAGTTTGTGTAAATATCTGAAGATGAATATCTTGTAAAAGAATTTCTCAGAGCTCATAAATAATACAAAACCCTCTCTAACTAGTTTTCCCTTTGTGGTTTTCGAGTCCAGTTAGGCCAGAATATCTTTGTGTCTATATTTTCGAGTTTTGCATATTGCTGATATTTTATTTATCGTTGGCGATGTTGAGTATCCTCATATATTCGATTTAAATTTATTTTATTAAGTTTTTTTATATCTTTGAAACACGGTAGTATATCAGAAACCTGATCTTTACGGCGGAATCTTTGAAACAACACCGGTAGCATATCTTTATTTCTGATCTTGAAGTCTTATCTTGAAACAGCAAAGCAGAATCTTGGCTACAGTAACATATCTTTTAACTTTGATCTTGAAACTAAATTTAGCATTTAAATTTGGTAGAAAAATCAAGGCTGGCGTTAGGATTTTGAAAGTGTTTATAGTATCAAAATTTGAGTTGAAGAATTCGTGAGCAGAAAGTTGGAAGCAATCACTTCAAAGAGACGAGAGGTCTCGTTGATGTGGTGAAATTTTAGTGCGGCTGAGGTGTTGGATGGTTTCAAGGAATTTTCCTTGATTGCATATCTATCATCGAGGACCACTACTACAGATAATTCGTATATTGACAGTGGTGCCTCTACGCCATATGATAGCGGTTAAACGAGCCTTGTGAGATCTAACTTTCGGTGTGGAGATGTAGAGGTAGTGCTTGAAGTGTAGGAAGGAGGAGTCCAAGGTGGTAGTTGTGGGACAGTATTATCATTTTGGAGGAATTACTCATGATTTTGACAGAGGTTATTTATGTTTTGGGGTTGAAGAAGAACTTAGTGTCGGGTTCTACTATTGAGGAGAAGGGGCTATGAGGTCTTGTTAAAGAGTGATGAGCGAGTGCTTCTTTTTCCCAAGGGGTCTAGTATCACTCCGGCCAAAGTGATTGGTACTAGACAGAGGCTGTACAAGTTCTTGTTACAGCCAGTGAGAGCATTGATTCATTCTACCGGCGATGCCGACCTATGTGAGATATAGCACAGGAGGATGGCACATTTACCATGGGGCTTTGCGAGTTCCAAGGGAGATGGTGGCGGAGTTCTAGATTTCAGTTCGAGCACCATGAGTTGTGCAAGGGTGTACCTTAGGAAAGTACACCAAAACTTTGCGCACCAGAAGCGTTGGCGGTAAATTAGCAAGATACTTGATCTTATACATTCGAAATGTATGTGGCCCGATGTCTTTAGAAGAGCGCCGTTAACTGAATCCCTATACTATGTTGTATTCATTGTGGTAACTTCTCTCTCGGAAGTCCTGGATTTTCATGAAGACCAAAGGACCAGGGTCTTCAGTCGGTTCAAGAGTTCAAAGCTCTTGTGGAGAACAGGGCCGAGGAAAATGAGTCTGAGAGATCAGACAATGGGGTTGATTATACCTCCAAGGAGTTTATGGATTGCAATGCGAGGAGGCGCTCCGGGAGGAGTTGGCTTGTTCCCCACCCTGGCAAGCAATGAGAATGGGGTTCTTTGAGAGGAAAAACGGGGGCCATTGTTAGGCTGCGAGAGCCATGCTACATGTCGGGGGCTGCCACTTTTGTAGGCGAGGCATGCACTACTGCTGCGGTTGCTCTGAAGCAGTCCCTCACAAAGGTACGTGAGGAGCATGACTCTGAGGAGGCTCCTACGGGAAGAAGCACGAGGAGTGGGAGCACTTCAGTTTTTTGGGTGCATCACATATTCATATGTCCCTCCCGAGAAAGAGGACAAAGCTGGAAACCAGCATAGAGGGATCTTTGTTGGAGTCTGGTGAGACTTCAAAGGCTTTAAAATTGACACAACTGCCTTCCTTAGGGAAAATTGTCTTGAGAGAGGATGTCCGGATTTGAGGAGGAGCCCAGACCTTTAGGATGTCTAGAGGAATGAGAGGTGAAAGGGTCTTCATCTGATTGAGGGTGAGCTACAGGCTGATGACACCGGTTGAGGGCCCACAGTTTGATGTGGGGCACAAGTTGAGGTTACATGAGCTAGATCCACGGGTTTTCGGGGATCAGTGCCGGGGTCTACCTACGGGATCATTGTTTTAGTAGGTAGGGTTGTGAAGCGGGGAGAGTCCCTCCAGCGGACACTACACCCGAGAGGAAGCCAAGTAGCGGGACATTTGAGGATACCGCAGGTTTTGATGAGAATCCCAAGCGACTGATGAGAGAGAGTAAACCTCAGAGAGGTTTGCGGCTTCATCCGCGATGGTGGCAAAGCGATGATATTGAAGTCTGAGGCGCCCCACTTTTGAGGGAGGCCTCTGAAGTGACGGTATGGAGAGATGCCATGATGGAGAGTACAAATCCATCATGAGCGATGTCTGAGGAAGTTGTTCCTAGACACTTTGTGAGGAAGTCGGTATAATTTGACTTCCAAGTACTCTGAAACTACGCATCTTTGCCCGGATGGCGGCGTGAAACAAAGCTTCGCTTTGTGGCCGAGGGGTTTTTCGCGGTTGAAATTGACTATGATGAGACCTGTAGGATTTACTTTCGGTCCCCGCCGATTGACGTTGATCTCCATTCGCAGCCGAGAGATGGGTTGGAAGATCCACCAGGTGGATCTTGAAGACCGCATTTACGAGATAGTGCTTAATGAGAGGAGGTTTACATTGGAGCAACCGGTGGGCTTTGAGGAGGTTACGCATGGGAGAGAGTCTCATGTGTGTGGACTAAAGAAGGCATTGTATGGAAACAGCTCGAGCTTGGTATTGAGGATAGATACCTATTTGCTTGAGTTGGGTTTGAGAAAGAGTGGTAGGATCCCAACCTATACTTCATTGGAGGATCTCTCTAACTACGCTATATCTTCTTTTTATTCTACGAGGCCAGAGAGAGACTCATCAACGGTACAGGAGAGTCTTGCTTCATAGTTCGAGATGATAGACATTGGGCTGATGCATTACTTTTTGGGGATTGGAGGTATGGCAGAGAACTGGACATCTTCACAGGGCGAGAGGGAAGTATGTGTGTGACTCATGCAGTAGATTCGGATGGGATATGGGCCATGACCACTCCCATGATTACCAGCTAGAAGAATCTCAATGCTTCTGAGTCACAGTTGGTGGATTCTACTTTGTATCGTCGGTTGATCGGGTCATTGATGTATTTGGTCAATACCGAGCCAGATATTTGTTTCTTTGTCAACTCGGTCGAGTTCATGGTGCCAGATTACAGGAGAGTGCGAATTGCTTGACAAAACATGTCTTCAGTATGCTTTATGATACGGTAGATTATGAGAATTACGGACTATCATAGAGGAGATGGAGTTGATACGGTTGCTTCTCTGAGACTTCGAATTGGGCGGAGATGTGTCGTGGGAAAAGCACTTGAGGTGTTACTTGCTTTAGTTGGGATCAACGGTTGTGTCTTGGTTCAGTCGGAGGCAGAAGTCAGTAGCACTGAGTTCATCTGAGGGAAAGTACATGGCGGGCAGTCTAGGTAGTTTTGAAGCCATCTGGCTTCGCAAGTTTTTTGTTTGGCCTATTTGGTCGTGTGTTGAGACCTACAGTTATTTATTGTGATAATCGAGTTGCATTAAACTCTCGAAGAATCCAGTTTTTCATGACCACTCCAAGCTTGTCCCTGGAAAATACAAACTTTCCTTTGCTCAATGCCTTGGTGAGTAAGACTTTCCTCGGTATGAGGGGGTGTTACTCACCAAGGCATTGAGCATGAGCAAGTTTGTATTTTCGGGGGACAAGCCTTGAGTGGTGAGTAACACTTTCTCGGTATGAGGGAGTGTTAAATTCCTGAAATTAAAATGAAGTACCAAGGCAAGTGTTTCTCTTCCCCTAGACACCTAAGGGGGAGAAGTGAATGTGGGTCTTGGTGAATAACTTTATGATTAAAGTGAGGGTGAGTGAAGAGACGCAAAATCTCAGCCACCCATCGATCTAATCTCAGTAGTTAGATTAGAAAACTCCTCACCTTCCCTCATGAGGTTGATTAGGCAAGTGGGCGCACCCATTCTTGGTAGTTGAAAAAATCTTGGTGAGAGGCCAAGGGAAATCTTGAACCAGAGCAAGAAGAAGTTGAAGAAATCTTGGTGAGAGCCAAAGGAGGTTCTTGGTGAGATGCAAAGAAGAAGATCGCGACAGGTCTTGTTGAGAGACGAGATTCTTGGTGAGATGCCAAGAGGTTCTTGAGTGAGATGCCAGAACAAGATAGTTGCGACACTTCTTGTTGAAGAAGAACAAAGAAACAAAGAGAGGTTATTTGAAAAGAGGCGACATTTAGAAGGGAAGCATCTAAAAGCAAAGAGAAGTCTGATTCGGTGGCAAGGAAGAAACGGCCGTACCGTGTCTGGTTGGAGGTCCCTTGACATAAATATGCACACAAAAATTGAGGAGGACAGCGGTACGCTGTAGTATTGGCGTACATTCAAAGGCGCCATACAACTTGTTGGCATAGAAGTGAGGTAGCTAGCGTAATATATTCGAGTGTATTTCGTACAGTCTTAAGCGAGTTTTAGCACAATTCGTGGCGATCTAAGGTACAACATTAATTGCCGTCTGAGTTGTATGAATTACGGTTGAGAAATTGAGGGAGCAAAAGCTTCTGTGAGGAATGTCAGTTGAGTTTGTGTAAAAATATCACGAAGATAGATATGCTATAAAATTTCGAGAAGCTCATAAATAATACAAAGCCCTCTCTACTTGGTTTTTCCCCTTGTGGGTTTTCGAGGGTCAGTTGATACGAGATATCTTTATTGTCTATATTTTACGGAAGTTTGCATATTCTTGTCTTTATTTTCGTTGAAAACCTCATGTTTGATTCACGAAATTTATTTTACAGTAGAAGTTTTTATATGCTTGCGAAACACCCGAGGTTGTATTATCTTTGGCTCACAATCTTGCGGCAGAATCTTTGAGAAACATGCGGCTGGCGTGGCGGAATCTTTGAAACCACCGGTACATGTATATATGTTGAAAGCTTGATTAAGCGAGTTTGGCATTTAAATTTGGCCGAAAAATCAGCGAGGCCCGGCGGGTTGGGATTTTTGAAAAAATTAACAAGTTGAAGAGGGGCGCAAGGGACAAAGGGAGGCTCATTCACTTGTTGAAGAGGGGCGCAAGGGACAAAGGGAGGCTCATTCACTTGTATGTTCACCAAGAGAGTTGGGAGAAGGGAAAGAGGATGGGAATGGAAGCATTGGGAGAGGGAATCTTGGGCACCTCCTTCCATGGAGGGCTCATGGAGGCTTAGGCCCTTATTATTTGTTGGTGTTGGTTATTGCAAGGAGGAGGGCGCACTTGTGGAGGAGGGCACACTCTTATTTGGCAGTAGGAGTATTTGTGCTATCTTAGATCTGTCTGTTCATGGCGGAGGAGGCACACAACAGGTTGTTTGTGTGCAAGGGATTCTTCATTGGGCCAAGGAGGAAGGAGGGTGCACCACTTCAGTGGATAGAGAAACAAGGGAATAGGGTGCTCTAAGCTTGGACGCATTTCTCTTCTTGGAACTCCAAAGCATCTCAAGAGGAGTTGTTATTGTATCAGGTTCCATTGTATTAGCATACTTGTTGTATTCACTACTTGAGATCATCATTATATATACTTTCATTCCAAACTGGTTTTTCCCGTGGGGGTTTTATCTAGGGTCATGTTGACCAAAAATACCTATGTCCATTTTCATGCATGCTTAGATGTGTAGATCAACATTTTAGTGTTGTAAAGATCTAGAGGAGTGTTACTTGTTTTGAGTTATATTGCATGTGCTAACATTGGGTTACGAAAAACACTTGCAAGGGCACCTCAAAGAACACTTAACCATAAAACTTATGAGCAGAAAGTTACTTGATTGTTTGCTTCCATAAGCAACAACAAAGGACAGTGTGAAGAGAAAAACTTAGAGCCCAATTTCAAGTCAAGGACAGACCTGTTTGAGTAGCCTCATAGGACCTTGGTTTTCTTCATGGTATTAGAGCCTTGTTGGCGAACACTTGCTGATTTCTAGAGCATTCAGTGGACAATTTCTTAACAACTTGTTGGCATATTTTTGGGACAACTTGTTGACATTTTTGTTGGACAACTTGTTGGTTGATTTGTTGGACAGTTTGTAGAACTTTTTTGGACCTAGTGGACAACTTCTTTTCACACTTGTGTTGACATGAGTGAGGCTGAGATTGAACAACCTCTTTTCACACCTGTGTTGTCAGGAGTGAGGTTGTAGTTGGACTGCCTCTTTTCATACTTGTGTTGACAGGAGTGAGGAATTACTCTTTTGTAGTTGTATCATCAGTGTGAGATTTAGTGGACAACCATGTTGGTGTCCGAGATGCGAGCAGATGATAGGCTAGACGAAGCTAGCAACTGGTCCCCTTGGAAGACCAGGATCATCTTTGTCATGGAGGATCTTGAACTATGGGATATAGTTCAGGATCTCGTTGTTCTTCCTCCTGTCACTGCTCCCCTGTTGGTGGCAAAGTTCAGGAAGAGGAACAACAAGGCAAAGAGGATTATTTCTGATGCGATGAGGGACCACATCATACCCTATTTGACTGGGAAAGACTATGCCTTTGAGATATGTTCCTCATTGTGCAAGCTTTACCAGAGTCTCTGTTATCGCACAATCTATACTTGCCCAAAGCCCTAAAGACAAGTAGGCCTAGATTGACGTAACACGAAGGTAGTCCTATCACTGTCACCCCAATAGGATACCTCTTTCTATTTAGGAGGAGAAGAAACTCACTCCAAGGAAGACGCCCGAAGACCTAGTTGGTTGATGAAGGGTAAAAGGACCAGGTAAAACCCACCCCTCTCTCTAGGTCTCTCGAGGAAATAAATCACTTGGTAAAGTTTAAGGGGGCAAAAGGAAAAGTAAATGAATGGTACCTTCCCTTTACCAATGAAACAATAAACGTTAGCAACAATCAATGATATCGATGTTTCAAATTAGTGACTTCAATATAGAAATATGCTACTAAAACACTTAAAAGATAAAATGTATAGCAGCAACAATATATCCAGAAATTGAAAGCTATGATGACAAAAATGATATAAATACTTTGCAATTTGATAATACTTTGTCACTCACAATTTCAAGATTTAAAACAAGTCAATAAGTGACTTCAATAGGCTGTCAAAACACTTGCAACAACAGTAAAATGATAATTATGACAACAGCAAAACTACTTCAGAAAGTACTTAAATTAGGCAATTTAAACAAACACTTCAACATATAATGATAGTAGTTTGCCTAGTACAAGTACTGGGTGGTTTTATAAACAGTTTGAGGACTGTTAAGGGGCTGCAATGATGGCTGCAACAGTAGTTACAACAGCATCAATAACCTTAAACAACTTCAGAAATTTGCACCTAGAACAATAGCAAAAGGAAGACTAGAGCCTTGGGATGATAGCACCTAGGCAAATGCAAATTTCTGGGTTAGTTTTAGAGGTTAGTATGCTGATTAAGGCTGCTAAATAAGGGCTGTAACAACAATTATAGCAGCAGTAATATGGCTGTTAGTGTTAGTGAAAGTTTCAAGCAGATGTTTTGAAAGTTTGTTTGGTCTCATTCATCCACGAGAGTGTAAAAAAACAGTGCCTTTTAGGGCTTATGGAGTCAATACTAGTAACAATATCACCTGGGAAATAAAATAATGATAATGTTTAGCTAAAGGAAGAAGTAAATGCAAGAGGTGTTGGCACTTCAAGGCCTCAAGCATTTTCCTCTTTTAAGGGAGGTTTTGCTAGAGAGTAGGCACTTCTAAGCCCTAGCATAACTTCCTTAGCTTTTGAAAGACAATTTAATTGGTGACAATAAATAGATTACTAGAGAGCTAGCACTTCAGGGCTCTAATAATTACTCCCCAAAAATGTATAATTGGCAAGATCAAGCTAGTAGAAGGGTTATAGAGAGAAAGAAGCATTTGTTGTTTCTCCCCTAGGGTTTAAACAAACAATTTCATAATCTTAGACATGAAACAAGTAAATTTTACCACAAACATCCATAACATGAATAAAAATGCAGATTTTTCACTTACTTCACCAAGAATATTCAAGTCAAACCCTATTTGAAGACCATTCCACCATGAAAAATGCCAAAATACACCACCACAAAGCTCTCCCAAGAGGTGCACACTAGTTATTTCAGCCAATAACCCTTAAAGAGGGAGAAAATTTCAGACCACCACTTGTGTGTGATGAGTTATGATCAAAATGAATGTCACTTTATGTTTATTTATACCAAAATTTGACCTTTAATTATTTTAGGTCAAAATACCAGGGCCAACTTGGCCAATTTACTAAAAAATTACATTTTTACCAAAATAAATTCAATTTGCACCCAAATAGGCCTCCAAAGGTGACGTCATGCCCTCCTAGGGTGACGTTGGGCCTCAAGTGTGGGATGCTGGGCAAAGGAGATGAAACGTTGGGCCTCCAAATGCCTAAAATTTTCCCACACGTGCCAATAGCCTCATGAATGCCTCCAAGGTGACAACCCCAACTGACAAATGACGTCTAGGGCTGCAGAGGTGATGTTCAAGGCATCCCAAGGCCAACGTTCAGGTAGGAG
>SNQJ01S0069391.1:8123-30816 GCA_010110895.2 Picea sitchensis
CATAAATTCTATTAATAATAAATTCTACTTTGTTGTTAGAAGGATTATTTTAATAACTAAAACGAATTTCCTCACGACGAGGTTGCATTGTAAGTTGAGGTTAAACTGTAATTGGGGTAGTTCATATATGGGAGGTTGGGAGGTTAGATGATTAAAAAGAGCATATGATTATGGTTACAGTAAAGAAGGATATTGGGTTTTTGTTTTTTTTAAATAGTAGTTAAGTTACATCTGTATTGTGGTTTTGGAGTATGATTTTAAATTAATTTTAAGGGATATTAGTTTTTTTTTTGTAAATAGTTGTTAAATTACAATTATATTGTGGTTTTGGAGTATGATCTTAAAGTATTTTAATTGATTTAAATTTCATTTAATTTTTAAAGATCATCGAGTGATATTTTAGGTGGCCAATTTTTATTGCGTCCATAGAGATATTTTACAGTTAAGTATTAGGTCTTTGTGCTTAGAGGTTTATTCTACAGCCTAGTATTAAGTTGATGTATGATTCTGTGCTTAAATTCAACATGGAGCTTACACATGTCACTCTTAAATAATAATAATAATAAAAATATGTAAATAAAAATTGTATATGTTGACTCTAACCTTTTGTATTTGGTTAAGGAGGAAGCCTTTGCACCTCTAGAGATTTGATTCCTCTTAAAACTTCCTAGAACTGGAACTAAGATGAATCTATGCTGGTTTACATTCAATGATTTATGAGTCTCTAAAAAAACTACTAAAACATGTCTTGAAATCGAATATATCTTATATTAAAATAATAATAATAATCAGAGTGGATTTTTTTGACTTAAAATTAAAAAAAAACTAGAACAAATGTGTTTTATAAGCGCAGATACCGATAAAATGGAATATGCTTCATAGTGATTGATAAGGGAAACAAGTTAACTATATAGAAAATCACATCTGTATTTTTTTATTTTGGTGAGAAATCCATCTGCATTCTCAAAGATTACAAAATTATAAATTTTCATTTTCATTGCCGATTTAATAAATGGCTCCCAATTTTGAGAGACTGGTAATGCTGGACGACTGATAAATGTTTAACGAGGCTAGTATGTTAAATTTCAAGCCATCTGATTTACCTGAAAACTGCAAATAGAGATCGCAAGAACTGTTTTCTATGGATGGGGTCTTTTCAGTAGATTGTTTTCCATTCCATGTTCTGAAACAATATTAAAAAGACTCACAATAACTTGCAGATCTGCAGGGAACAGACTTGAGACTGATCTCCATGTCAATAACAGTTTTTAGATGAAGAGCTCTTCATCATCACTAGTAAATGTTTGTAGCTACCAATCTTCCACAAAGCTTTGTCATTGTTATAGGATTAGTGGGTATTGTTTAATTGTTTTATGTTTTAGGTTTTTTGGTTGGAATTTACTAAATCACAATTTTTTGTTTTTTAAATTACATTTTTGAATGTAAAAATGGATTTAGTTTTTTGAATTTTTTTTTGAATAATTTAGATTATACAAATTAATTATTCAAATCTCCAGACCAAACAATTCCTTACAAAATTTCGAACAAATATCCCCAACAAATATGCTATAACGTTTAAACTAAGACATGTGGATGCTGTTTAAAGAAATGAAAAGGCACGCTGATAAAACCTTTAACAGATATTAACAGATAGATGTTCAAGGAAATGAAAAGGCAAGCTGATAAAACCTTTAAGAGTTAGATGTTTATCCAACACGCACTGAGGGGACGAAACGCCAATGATTAACGCATTGAATTTTCTGGAATTGAAATATGAATATGCTTTCCCCACCAACCCTAACCATTACCTGCGGACGTACAGGGCATAATCTATAGTGTTTTAAGTTGTAATGGTATTGCTTTGTGTTTTTAATTCATTAATTTAATGCCTTACATGCATGTTGTTAAAAGGCAAAGGAAAATATGTTCTGTGACTATTTTAGGGTTTTTAGTTTGGTGAGATAAATTTGTAAATGTTTTAAATTGTAAAAGATAACGTCTGAAGGAAGGGATTATGTTTTCTCGGTCTTCCATAATTTAAAAGTTTATTGAAAGAATATGATCTGAAGAAAAATTCTCTACAACACAGGATTGCAAGAGATGGAAGTTGACATAAATGTAAAGGTAAATAATTCAACTAATTAATTTATGTCATTATCTAATTATGTCATTATGGAATTTGCAAGAGATGGAAGTTGACATAAATGTAAAGGTAAATAATTCAACTAATTAATTTATGTCATTAGCTAATCATGTCATTATGGAATTTAGGGTAGGCTCTTTCTATGCCGTGGAACAATTTCTATTTAAGAAGCATAGTATATGATCTTTAAAATGATTGTATTTAGCCAATGTTTCGAGGAGAAAGTAAATGTCTTTCGTCGTGTTGCCTTTCAAAACATATACTCTTCAAAAATCATTTTGGCATCTCTCAAGTTGTGTGATAGTATGAAGACAAGGTTCGAAAGTTCCAAGAGAGAAATCTCGGGACACGTGGATGAGCATTGATTAGGTGTTGCGTGTTGCTAGGACAATAGTAGTTTGAGTGGGGCAGGATGTAATGCGCTTTCTTTCATAAGGTATTAGGTAGGCATATTTTTCTAATTATTCAAGTGAGCACAATAGGCTATGATAGTAGGCGACCGAGCTAGATTAGCACACCCCACCATTAGATGCATTGGAATACATATTTAACTTGGTAATTGTTTTTTTGTAAAGGAGTTTAGAATGGCTTTGAGTGGGGGAGGATGCAATGCACTTTCTTTCATAAGGTATTAGGTAGGCATATCTTTCAGATTATTCAAGTGAGCATAATAGGCTATGATAGTAGGTGATAAAGCTAGATTAGCACACCCCACCATTAGATGGATTGGAATAAATATTTAACTTGGCAATTGTTGTTATTGTAAAGGAGTTTGGAATGGCTTGAGTAGTTGGTGTGTTTGGGTAAACGTGGTTCAAAGGAGAGGACATTTCTCATGTCATGGAGGTACTTGCAACCATTGGGCACCTTCAAATGGATAGTTACAAGTTTGGGTCCACTTGTCATTGGGTGTGGTGCAAGGCACTACATTTTGGGGAAACCCCCAAGTTTGACGAGGTTATCCTCCAATATAAAAAGAGGACATGAAACCTCACACACAATATTTATCTAGAACAATCTGTAGCAACATAGTGCAAGTCATCGAAGATAGGAAAATGCGTTATGTCTAGGGTTCAACAGAGTGAGAAACTTGGATATCGATAGCCTAGTTTGTTAAAGAATCAGACCTATAAGATGTAAGATGTGGGTGCTTCAAGTATTGGCTGGTAGATAGGGTGGGTTTAAGGCATGTGTGCCTTAGACTGTTTGTGCATCTACAAAATGACTCACATGTTTTGATACCATCCCCTTTTGTAATATGTTCTAACATTATTCAATAATAATGACTTAGGTACCTGTTGGGCCCCAACAACTCCCCCTATATTTTTATAAAATTTAATGGGCCCCTATTAGAATCTTGATAATTATAATGAGCTATAGAATCAAACTTTTCAAATAGTTCTATACCTTGGCTTGCTTTGAGACAAACTTAAGACATTCACTATAGTATGAGACATTTATTAGTTCCCATAATTGGCTTGTTTTGAGACAAACTTAAGACATTCTCTATAGTATGAGACATTTATTAGAGAAGAGACATGTCAAAAGTTAGAACGAGCATACAAATCTCAATTTAAACAAACATTTATTTTTTATCAAATACACTTTCGCTTAAATTATGATTATGTTCATTCTTTGTTCATTAGCAAGTTTGACTATTTTGAATAATGTGTTCAATACACTTCATCAAATAATATCTTGGTTGGTTTCTCATTTTCATGAAATCATTTGGTGATACTAATTAATTAAATTCTTTTTTTTCATTTTGCATTTCATTTCAAAATAATGATAATCACTAATCTATCATTTGTTTTGATTTGTAAAACCAAAATTATTATTTTTTCTCCATTAACTTGAAGCTTCTACATCATATTTGAAAACAACCATAAATAATGTTTTTTCATAAGTTATAGTTAGTTTAAATTCATTTTTTATTTTCTAGATTTTGTTTTATTCACAATTTTAAGTTATTAATTTAGGTTTCTTTTTGTTTCATAGATTTCATTATCAATATTTGATATGCATCTGATCATGGCTTGATTTTATTATCCAAATAAGTTAAATATGATTGATCTAAAATAATTTTGGATCAAGGCTAATTTTTTGTATGAGCAACAAATCAGATAAATTTTGAAAGGCCAAGATCGCATAATCGGGATTTTGTGGTAGAATTATAACCAAACCGTTAGGAATTTGAAGAAACTGCTGAAAACCCAGAACCAAAATATTCTAATTCCCTTGGAGATTTTCCAAAAAATATGAACGATTTGAGAGATATTGATGTATTTTTACGAGACACTTTGCATGCATTAAAATTAATAGTGACTCC
The DNA here is from genome assembly GCA_010110895.2 of Picea sitchensis. Taxonomy (NCBI): domain Eukaryota; kingdom Viridiplantae; phylum Streptophyta; class Pinopsida; order Pinales; family Pinaceae; genus Picea; species Picea sitchensis. Next base: position 12,596 of record SNQJ01S0069391.1, read on the forward strand.
CAGATTGTTCATTCATTGTACAAATATATGAGAAAAGTTCAGAGCCAAGAGGATCCAAGATATGGAGAGGATTTTAATCCTTTTCTTCTTTGTATATTATTGCTTTTGTGAACTTTTTATTTCTTTTTCAAATGGAGTAATGGATGGCTGGAATTTTTGGGAGAATGCACTAATATTTTAAAGAAGAATATGGAATCTGTGTTGCTTAATGGCTTTTGTCCCGTGGAGTAAAATGGTTTTTATTTTCATTATAATATATTCATATTCTTTGAATAATTGATTATGCATTGATTTAAGCCAGTTTTAGTCTTTTATCAATACATAATTAATTATTACTTATGTATTAATTCTTTCAATCTTTAAAGTCTATTATCCAAAAAATCTTCCAGATCTGGCTGTGAATGCATATGATTCAAAAATCCCACAGCCCACATATATGCATTTTGGCTTTAGATTAGTTTATAATGTTGTTATTTATGTTTTTAATGATGTTACATGTGCTGTGTCCGACATCTTTAGATTAAATGATCCGTGATGTGTAGGAGGTTTATATTAAAAATACCATCTATCATTTGCTTCATCAAATACAAATGTTGTGATTATATCTTTGATTTAAATAATGATTTATCTTTTGAGTTTAAAATTGAAACAGATAAAATGAATAGATTGTTTCCCAGATTTATCTCAATGTAACTGCTAGAGAGTTATGAGATCACAATTTTATGTTTTTGTTTCCTTTTCTCTCATTAAAACCTAAGCTACCAATACATGTTCAACTTTATTTGTCACTTAAGGTTCATTGCAGATTTCTCTTTAGGACATGGCAGTTGGATGTTCAACACCCACTCATGCAGATTTTTGGATACACTTCACTAATTCACCGACATGATAGCTTCTTTGTATTTTTTCTCTCATCACATATCATTAAAACAAGAATGTATGGTTCAACTTTGACTATCCACATGTCTATGTTTCATTAATTTTTTGCAAGATTCTTAAATTTATAAAAAGAAAACAATAAATATTTTTATGTGCTTTCTTTTATCCGGCTCCTAGAAGCAATCATTTTTCACATCAATTTTCGTAGGTTTCGATTGAAACTTGCATATTGTAAATCATGTAAATAAACGACTTTGTATGTCTTCTCGCTTAAATACAACTACTACGCTTACATTAGAACATAGTACATATATATATATATATATATATATATATATATATATATATATATATATATATATATATATATAGTCTTTTAGTAATTAGTTAGTTATTTCAACTCTTTTATTTATTTTATTTGTTTCTTCTTCTAGGACTTTTAGATTGGCCAACTAAGCCATTAAACCCGGCTGAATGAGTTACACCAAATGGTTGGGTTATTTAGACAACCCCGGACCTACTCAACTTTCCAAAGCTGATCTGACTATTAATTCTACCATCAACAGATGGCGCTGGGAGGAGGACCAAACTGACAAGTTGGCCTTATATGAGTCTCTTTGTTTCAATTTAATTAATTTTCCATGGCTACCCAAATCACTGTTTTAGAACATGCTTTCCACTTCTCACACTGACATTCCCAACGAGACAGTCTCTTCTTGTCCAAACTCACCTTTGATGAGTGAGGGGAATGTATCCAAGAAAACACATATTTACAAAGTTTTGTATGTAAATGCACTCACATATTTAATGAAGATTTTGTGCATATTGTTTGCTTTTACTTCTGTGGGGCTGATTAAACATTGGCTTGAGTCTTTTCCAACAGACACATTTTTTGATTGGTTTCCACTTAGAATTCTTTAGATGCTTTTAAATCTATGATTACAACTGAATTATGTGAAGCACTTTCACTTTGCTAACGACGATCCATCCTCAAAAGGATTTTTGACAAGAATCCATCATGTTCTTTGTAAATTTAATCTCGATGACATGTCATTTGTATTAAATATCCTCTATGATGTTTGCATCCAGTCATATTCGATCGTAAATGATGAAGCAATTATAAATACCATCACCTCACTCAATTGAAAGAAGAATTGTGTTCAAAGGATGAAAGGAATCCATTCGAAAATTTTAAACAAGCAAGGGAGGTAGAATCTATTGAAAATGTTCTTACCGACAATCGAATTGGTTTTTCCTCTAATCATTGTATTTTCACCCCCACCATCGTAGTTAAAGATTCAAGGCATTAAGGTATCAGTCTCGCTTCTAAACTCTTGCCTTAATCCGGGATGTAAATTTATATTAAAGAAGACTTAGGTATTTAGAGATGTTGATCTGCAATTGGAAGAAGAAAACTCAAACCCTCATCTACAAATTGTACCTTATCAACATGAATGATCGATGTTTTCCATGAAAGTTTTGAATTATCTATCGTGACATGAGGAAAATTTAGATGATCATATTATGTTGAAGGATTTATCACCAAACAGAGTGAAAGTTTTAAGGAAAATGAAGAGGTCGTCTTTGAGAATACCATTGATAAATATATAGCTCAAGATATTTTCATGTGATTATTTATGATTCCTTTATTCTTTATATCCTAGAGGTTTCTAGATTCTCGTGATTTGATACTTTCCCCACTTTGCATCGTGACTTCACCACAATCCAATCTTTTCGACATGCCAAAAATTTGGTGAAACTAATTCAAAACGAAAATAATTTATCAAGTCGTATTTGATGCTCCTTCACTTTCATCACTCGAATGGAAAACATGCTTGCAAGATGTTTTTACAAGATTTATTTTGAAAAAGACAATGCACTCATCCTATGGAGATCGAATATTCTACATTAAATATTCGTTCTTTGATTAGTTCTAATTTTAATGTTTATGTTTCACATTTTGAAATGACCAATCTCATCAAAGGAAGCTCAACCAGCCAACCTAACCCATGTCATGAACTCTTGATGTGTGTTCCCCATTACATATCCATTTGTATCAAATTCATAGTTTGCATCCTAATTTTATGACGTGATCTTAGATTGGCTTGAATATTCATATACAAAAATTTACATAATGCTATTTAAAGTTGTGCTTGCTTTGTTTTTGCAATTCTAATATATAGGAGGTAAGCATAACATGATTCTCTTAGATTCTTCATGTCAAGAGATTGATGAACACTTGGAGAATTTTTAGGAGGATGGGGCTCTTCAATCTTGGATGATGGTTATGTCAGTCCCCATAACATTGGACAATATATTTTCCATGCCACATGACCTACCAAATTACGTAATGGTTTGAGGATTCATACATCAAGAAGTTTTAAAAAAAATGGTAAGGTCGTGCTCGTTTTGTTTTTGTGTGAGAATATATAGGAGGTAAGCATGAATTATTTCTTTTTCATCTACAAATATTACATTCTTTTATTCTCATTTTCAATTTTCTATGTCAGTATGTGGATTGAAGATGCTCTTGTGGTTTGACCGGAACATGCATTTTTCTAGCTGCTGATCTATTTAGCATTCAGAGCAGTCTAGGAGTAGCTCTGTTTTATTTATCACACATTTGTTTGTGTAATAATGTGCGCTTAAGGGAAATACAAGTGGGCAAGCACCAAGAGAAAAACCATAATATGAGCTGGGCATGGAAGTCCACTTAAATTTTTTTCTCTTCTACTTCCTTTCTAGCTAAATATTTTTTTCAAAACGAGTATCATCATGAAAATTTTAAATGAGTTAAGAGATGAGTAAATTTGAACTATCAATTCAACCTCGACCCAAGGTGCCATGAGGACCTAGTTCATCCACAAGGATTTTTCTATTTTATTTTAGTCTCTTTTATTTTTGATAATAATTATTGGCCAGAGTAGCATCTCATGCATCACTATATAAAGAAAAGAACTTGCTCTGACATGATATTTTTATATGATTTAGTTCTTCCTTATTTTACAGTGAGATGACAGTGGATACAAAAAACTCAAGTTCATCTTTGGCCAAAAAATCATTTCCTGAAAAGTTTTATTTTTTTTATTTTGTGTACTTCTGATTTTGAATCCCATTAATAAAAATTTGGATTTAGTTTGTTGTGTGTTTTTTTGTTTTCTTTGATTTCTTTTAATGAGTTTTCCTTCTTATCTTCATTTTTGAATCAATATATTTCTCATCAAAGAACCATTGTAGAAGGAAACATTTATTTTAAGACTTGTGTTTTCTAAACAAATTGAAATAGTTCAAAGAGGTTCTGATATTAATATATAGCTCAGAAAATTGATTTTAAAGTCAATTGTCACTCTATTTGTCCTCAAATTATCTTTGATAGAGTATTACACCGTAGATATGGTTTAAATATTTAAGAATTACGATGATCTTTAAAACTTTTACGCCGTCCATATTCTTAAGGGAATCACTTTTAAGTGCTTCCCATTCTCTAGATGATTTCTTAAATGAAATCTGAAATCTCTAAACTATGATAAAACTTCCAGCTTTGAGAAAGCAAATAAATTACATGCTCAACCATTTACCTGTATTGCAATTAACCTCCAAAGATCACCCCGCTCTTTTTGTCATCAAGAAATTTATAATTGCATTATTATTTAAAATTGGCATAAAAGGGTTGGAAGCACTTAACTATGGGAAGTAAGTAAACCCATGGGTAATTGAACAGCTCACAAGAACGGGTAATGCACACATAATACCAAGACAACTTTGTCATATTGAATAGGCTCACTGGCAACGAAGCAATGTTAGGACGAGAGGTAGCCAGTATATGTTTTTAAATTAACTTCTATGGAAGTATACATCATGTGGATACAACTATTGGATGGGGATTAAAGCATTTGAGTGGGTTAAATAACATCTATGCCGAGGCTATGGACGCCTGCAGGAAGCAATGGCTCTGTCAACGATATTGAAGTTATTTTATAAACTTCGTGGACTCTTTTGATTAAGACATTATTTCAAAGTTATAATCCCCCTGCAAAGAAAATTCCATTGTCTGCCATAACACTTATGACTTTATCCTAATACTATATGGTCTCAGCGTGAATTTATTTCAAGGAGCTTAAACTTTCAAGTCTTATTATTTTCTCCTAAGATGAAATATTACCGTGATCGTAGGATAACTCAAGCCACCTAGTAAGTCACCATTTGTTGGGACCCAAATCAACTCTCCCTATATTTTTACAAAATGTAATGGGCCCCTATTAGAATCTTGATAATTATAATGAGCTAATAATCAATCTTTTCAAATAGTTCCATACCTTATTTATTTGGTAGTCAAACTTAAGACATTCATCATAGTATGAGATATTTATTACAAGAGTATACGTCAAAAGTTAGAACCAGCATAAAAAATCAATTTAAACAAAAAATAAGTTTTAAAAGTTTGTTGCCAAATTATGATTATGTTCATTCTTTGTTCATTAGCAAGTTTGACTATTTTGGAATAATGTGTCTAATAATTTCATCAAATAATATCTTGGTTGGTTTTCATTTTCAAGGAAACTTGGTGATATTCATTAATTAAATTTTTGATTTTGCATCTCATAATAAATAATAATAATCAAATAATTATCCATCATTTGTTTGATTTTGTAAAAAAACAAAACTAATATTTTTATGCATTAACTTGAATCTTCTAGATCATATTTGAAAAGCAAATTATAAACAATGTTTGTTTATAATATACATTGGGGCTTTAAATTCATTTTTATTTTTCTAGATTTTTTGCTAGACCACATTTTTTAGGTTATTAATTTAGATTTCTTTTACTGCCAGGTTTTATTATCAAATATTTGATATAGATCTGATCATGGCTTGATTTATTATCCAAATACGTTAAAAATTATTGATCCAAAAATAATATTAGATTTGGCAAATAATTTTAAGTGAGAAATAAATAGAGTAATTGGAAAGGCCAAGATTCTATACACCACGGTCATGTTTAACTCCATTGCAACCAAACCATGAGGGAATTTGAAGAAACGGTTGAAAACCTAACCCAAACAGACCCATTTACCTCTTGTGTTGAGATTTTCCCAAAACAATGCAAGATTTGAGACATATTTATGTCTCTTTACGAGAAAAATTTAGGTACAAAATTAATATGATCAGATTGTTCAGTCCATTGTATAAATATATGAGAAAGTTCGCAAGCCGCAGGATCCAAGAATTGTATAGAGGATTTTGATCCTTTTCTTTGTATATTATTTCTTTGTAAACTTTTTATTTCTTTCAAATGGAGTAATGGATGGCTGGAATCTTTGGGAGAATGGATCAATATTTTAAAGAAGAAATTTATGAATCTGTGCTGTTTAATGCATGGTCCCGTGAGTAAAATGGTTTATTTTCATAATAATATCTTCATATTCTTGAATAAATTGATTATACATTGATTTAAATAGCTTTTAAATCTTTTTATCACATAGTTAATTATTATTATTTGTATATTAATTTTTCCAATCTTCAAAGTCTATTATCCAAAAAATTTCTTCCAGACTATAGAACGCATCACATTCCAAAAACTTAATAGAACTACATATATGCATTTTGGATTTAACATTTTGTTTATAATGTTATTATTTAATTTTTTTAATTCTCGTTACATGTTCAGGTCTAATATCTTTAGATTAAATGATCTGTGATGTGTAGGAGGTTTATATTATAAATACCATCTATCATTTTCTTCATCAAAATACAAATGCTGTGATTATATCTTCGATTTAAATAATGGGATTTCTCTTTGAGTTTTAAATTGAATGATAAAATGAATAGATTGCTTCCATATTTATCTTGTTGTAATCATGTATAATTATGAGATCACAGATTTATGTTTTTGTTTTCTTTTCTGTCATTAAAACCTAAGCTGCCAATACATGTTCTGAATTTATTTAGAACAGTCATAAGGTTCATTGCATATTTCTCTTTTGGACATGGCAGTTGGATGTTCACCACTCATGCAGATGCTTGGATACACCTCACTAATTCACTAACATGATAGTTTCTTTGTATTTTTCTTTCATTTACATATCATTGAAACTAGAATGTATGGTTCAGCTTTGACTATCCACATGTTCATGTTTCATTAATTTTTTTGCAAGATTCTTTAAATTTATAAAAGAAAAACAAGAAATATTTTTATGTGCTTTCTTTATCTGCTTCCTAGAAGCAATCATTTTTCACATCGATTTTTGTAAGTTTCGATTAAAACTTGCATCTTGTAAATCATGTTGATGCAGGAGCATCCCCAACAACAAGAAAGCGCAGAGGCGGAAGATAGTTGGGACAAGCACCAACGCATTTCATCATGTTGCAAAAGTGTTTTGAGATGTTTTGAAATAAATGTGTGGATATTAATGTAATAGTTAAGAGGAAGCACACTTAGATATTGTAAACAGATCTTGAGCAATCTGCTCTCATCTGTAGTAGGTGAAGGCATTAATACATAATTAATGTAAGTAGGTAGATTTAAATGAAGATTAGACAGTTTTAGGAGCGGAGGGAAAACCGAGTATAAACACCCTCATATTGTCTCATTTGTAACATTAGCATAATCAATCAAGCATAGAGCATAGAGAGGAGAAGAAGCAGATAACTGTATTTGAAAACACCCATGTACAGAAGTCCCGAATTAATACATGAAGCTTTGATTCAGACTTATGATGTTGTGATATTATCTATGTATGTATGTTGAATGCTATGCTTATAATTATTTTACTCTTTATGTTATGCATTTGTTGTTATGCTATGTATGAATTATTTCTTGTTGAATGTTTGAAATCTGAGAGAGAGAGTAAGGAATGAGTTTCAATTGTTTCTCAACATGAGTGAGTAAAATTCCTGCAAGGAGTGCAATGGAGTTTGTCCGCAAGGAGTGCGTTGACAAGGGTTCAAAGTTTCTATCTCTGAAAGCTCAGGAGGGACAACATTGTTCTCATTCTCGTAGAAGTGCAATTTAAGCACAAGAGCCATGCAAGGTGTGCGCAGGCTGAGTGAAGTCTCAGAGATTACAACCTTAGTGAAATTGTTGAAGGACTGCTGTCGTAGGGAGTGCACAGAGTCGAAGAGGTTCAAATACTTAGGCATATTTGAAGAATTGTGGCAAGGAGTGCACGCAGGAGTTATCCCCAGAGTACTTGAGGATTTCAAGCAAGCTCGGGAGGGATAGAGTTTTCGAAGTTGTCGAAGAAAAGATCAAGAGGGCTAGTGCCTTGAAGTGTTGGAAGGAGGCACAACGAAGTTGTTTTGCAGGTGGACAAGTTCCATGAAGGAATACTTTGTTCATCTCGTGGGAGTTGTCAAGGAGGAATTGGACGGTCGAAATTCTCCGTGGAGAATTCGCGAATTTCCAAGAGTCGTCAGATCTAGCAGAGGAGCAGCGAAGTTACTGTAAGTATTCTTCAAGTGCAAGCTCAGGAGAAAATGAATCATAGGATCCAAGTCGACAAGGGCCGTTGGATCACTCGTGAATTCTCACTTTGGGGATTCACTAGTTTAAGGACCGAAAACCTTGCATCAAGATTCGCGAAATTGTGAAGTGCGAAGTCCCGACAGAGGGAGAAGTTCCATTGTGGGGCCAGCATTAATAACGAGTCAGAATTTTCCATTTCGGGTTTCGACAGTCATAGAGTTGAGGCTTTTTTTCCAAAATCTCCGAAGTTGCTAGTTGCGATAAGGAGTATCGAGGAGTTCGGTATCTCAGCCCTTCGGGTGTCGAGATACAAAGGAGGCAGCGCCTGGGGAGCGAAGTCGCGAAGTGCCGAAGCTAGGCACGAGAGACACGTGGTAGGACCTCAAGGTGGGCCCGGGTGATAGACAGGTGGACACGTTTCACCTAGAGGAAAGGAGTGAACACTCTGTTGACTTCTCACGTCTCGGGGATTCACGGGATAAGAGCACGGAGGCTCAAATCTTCGACTTGAGAAGTCGCAAAGTCGCGACGGGAGCTAGAATTTAGTATAGCCGGTGGTCACATGCAGAGGGCGCTGACAGAAGGGAGCTATACCCATTTCGTGATCTTGGGTATCGCGAGATTGGGAAGGAAGAGTCAGGGGTTTCGACTCGCGAACTCGCGAGATTGCGAGTTGCGACAAGCACCTTTGGGAATAGGCCTTGGTCATTTCTCTATGGTTTCTCGGAGAAGGTGGAGCTCACGCCTAGTGCTGTTTGCACAGGGGAGTCACCGAAAGGACCTGTGGATCGATAAACGAAGATTCCAGCAGGGAATCGAAAGAGCTATTTTGGCTCAAGGGGAAATCGAACGATCCTGTAAGCGGACTTCAACCTGAGGGCCGATAGGTCTGCATCACATGTAAATAAACGATACTTGTATATCTTCTGCTTAAATACAACTACTATAGTTACATTAGAACATATGTAAATATATATATAGTCTTTAGTATTTAGTTAGTTATTTCAGATCTTTTATTTATTTTATTTGTTTCTTCTAGGACTTTTAGATTGGCCAACAGAGCCATTAAACCCATCAGAACGAGTTATACCAAACGGCTTGGGTTATTTAGACAACCTTGAACCGGACTCGCTCTTCCAGTTGATGGATGGTCAATTTCGCCCATCAACAGTACCACCTTGGATGTCGCCTTCACTTGTTTTGTGTTTTTGTTTCTTTATGCATGTGATGCTTACTATTTAATTGATGTTATATATGAAAATGGCTAAGTGTTTTGTTAACACATAGAATTCATTCTCCTTGTCACCATCTGTCCGTTTAAAGTGTCAAGTCAAAGTTGGGTGTATGCGCTGCCAATTCACTATGAGAGTTTATAACGTACTCTAAGAACTTTTATTTGTCATCATTTGGCATCATTGTATTAAAATATCATGAAAAAGGAGATTCCATTATTTTTAGCACCATCTTTAACCAACTTTCCAGGAATTATGCCATAATTTTTTTTAACAACTTCCTCCGAGTGTGAAAATTGTGTTTGAGCTAGGCATTGCGAACTGGCACTGTGAACTGGTTGAAGAGGAGGGTTTGTGGTTGGACAACTTGCAAACATCCTTGTGCAAATTCAAATACATCAAAATCAAGCCTAGATCCACCTGGTACTCCATCAGAGTGTTCATCATGTTTGAGGGTTGAGAAATGGGTTTTGTCTGGTTTCCATATTGGCACTGTGAACTGTGTTGCAAACCCTCTATTCTAGGACAGTTGAAAATTTCATCTTTCGCATTGTTTCAAATTTCTCTTTTAAAGAGTGAATCTACACCCCTCTCACACTTGAAATATGTGGTTGATCATATGTAAACCAAGTTTTAATATTGCACATGTTTTTAACTGATATGTGCATTGATAAAAGCCTTATTTTGACAGAGAGTTCACTTTCACACACCAATTGTCATAACAAATGACAGAAAGCAACCAAGTAGTGATTATACATGTTGGCCAAGGCTCTCACCAGGAGGAGCTCTAGAATCAAGAAATAAATATGTCCAACCTTCAGATCCTACACCAAATTTTGTCAAGTTCATGTTTTATACCTTTGACACATTTTTCGGTGATTACCATGTTTTTCCAACCATGATTATCAGTTTGGGTGCTTTCCTTTAGTTAAGATCATCAAGATTATGAAGTTTACAACATTCTTGGGACACCTGATAGAGTTTTGAAATGATAAAACATTGGAAAAAATGAAATGGGCTGCTACAGGAGAGTTCAGAGTGTCTGAACTCACTAGCATTGTGAACTGGTATTTATGACAGTTTTTTAAGAAATTAGCACACAACAGAGGATTTTTTTTTCTTATAGCTTTTGAATGACAATCTGGGTTCCTCGAAAATTTGGTGTGGAGGTGAAATATGGTGTTTTTTACTTAATGACAAAAATTCAACCTGAACCAAATCGTATTCTTGGAGAAAATACAAAACTATCACCTACAGGAAAGTTCGCAGCACATGCTGTCACAGGCGCTACGAACTCTAACAGTCTGACAAATTCGAGCTATGGGAAGGTTGCCAGCTGTGAAGGAAGGTTCAAATGGTCTCCTATGAGTTGGTTGGACATGAGTAACATGTGTTCCATATTTAGATTAAGCATCATGACATGTTTCAAGAGGCATTTATCACAATAGACAAGATCTTGGAAAATAAGAATTTGTTAGGTTTTTGTTGGAATTTTTTGTAACAAGACTCATAAATGGAGAAAGATCCTATGTAACTCCTTGGTTTAGACCTCCTTAGGGTAGGAWKATATCATTCACTATAAATGAMAGGTTTTTTKATGAGAAAAATGTTGGATTCATGAGCCAAGAGAGGAGAGTGTTGGAGGAACAATTTTAGTTGCTCATTTGTAAACCTGAGGGCTTGTTTGTAATCAAATTTTCTGCCATTAAATATTCATGAGAGTTGTTATCAGATTGTCTTYTGTTTTTTTCCATATAGTTTTTATCTTCTTGCTTGAATATATTTCATATTTTGAGAATCATAGCTGCCATTGATTGATGGATTCATGAACAACATAGGATCTGTTGTAGCTTGCCCATTAAATCATCGTTCATTGTTTAAGAAAATCTATATCTATTGCAGAAAGGGTCTTTGTATAATGGGTATTATTCCTTTTGTCATATTCACCATGCTTCTATTCATCATTATATATCCCTTTTGTCTGATATACATCTTGATTTCCTTTGATTTGTAGGATGTTATGACTCCATGCCCAATGGAATGCCTCTCCAGATGTTTTTCTACCCTCTCCCTTGCTTTCCCAATATTTTTGATCCACCTAATCAAACCATTTTAATCCATTTATATTCTGATGGGTACTGGGCTTGAACTTACAACAGTCTAAGTGTGACTCTCAGTGCTAACATTTTTGGCGTCGTTACCGGGGACAACAATGAAGACACCTTCCCTGGGTGAACTATGATGATTAGATCTAACTTTGGATGGTGAAATGAAGCTAGAAACTTTTAGACTGCTTACCTTTCACTGTGTCGACTCCACTGTTCAAATATATATTGGCGACTCCACTATTTTGAAATGGACAAGATCCTAGCTCAAAGGTATGCTTTCTGTGATTTTTCAAAGATAATCGATTTTCCAAATCTAGTTCCTAGTAGAGATGAATGGGAAGGTTTCTTTCCCATTTTTAGAGGAGAATATTGGGAAGTACCAGTTGAACACTTGCTATATTTCCATGATTTTATTCATCGACATCAGATCGTGCATGAGGATGTTCAGATCAATCTTTTCAGGTACTCATTAGAGGGAATAGCTCGTGAATGGTGTCGATCTCTTCCAGTTGCCAATATAAACTCTTTGACATGTTTTCCCGTTTCTTTTAATTTGTTTTGTAAGGATTATTTTTCTTCTGAACATCTTTATGAAAAATGTTGTGATGAGTTTTATTTACTTTGTAAATACTTTTCTTGTCATGAAAAGCACACTTGTGATGAAGAATTTTCCATAGAAGAAAATACTTTTCATGGTGATCAAGAAGTTTGGAATGATATTCATTATGATATGCCTTCACAAGAAAATGGACAAGAAGCAAATAGACATGTCTCTGATACACTACTTGTTGACAACTCTTATTTTTAGCTTGATTATTACAAATGTAAAAATGAACTAGTCCCAACTATAGATCTTGAGATCCTGTTTCATATTCACCCATATTCACTGGAAATTGGTGAAAAGAGTGGAAATATATTGCAACAGTTTTCAATACAGACCATGCTTGAATCAACCAAGGAGGAATTCATTGATGAGCAACATCAATTTTTGTATGGATTTCAAGATCTTGTTGCTATCTATATGGAGATGTTTTGCAGCAATAGATTTTCAGTTGTTGTCTTCATAAGAACAAAGTTCTTGGATTGTAAGTATGATTTTTCAAGGAAGTATGCGTGGTTGTTATTATGTCTCTAATGTTACTTAGTGATCAGTTACCGAGATGAGGATGAATATCATTCAACAACAAAATTATTTGTATGGTTACTGAGGAAATTTGTATATATTTGAAGGTTTAGTTTTTCAGCAGTTAGGAGTAGGAATGTATATAAATAAGTTTTCCATGAAAGAATTTAGTTTTCAGTGTGAATGCAACCTTCAATTTGCATTTGGTTTGCAATGGTTTTTTTTATCAGTGTGTGAATGTTCTTAGTTTTCAATAAAGACAAGAGGTACTCTCAGGCATACAGGTTGGTTGCACAGATGACTCCATAGCCCAATGGATAAGGCACTGGAACTTCATGTTCTTGGAAACTCACAGGGAACATGCCATCCCCTGTCGAGCCAGATGTTAACACAGATAATTGATTCTCCTTATTACCATCTATATGTTTAAACTGTCAAGTCAAAGTTGGGTGTATGCGCTGCCAACTCACTAGGAGAGTTCACAACATACTCCAAGTACTTTTATTTGTCATAATTTGGAATCATTGTATTAAAAGATAATGAAAAATAAGATTTCATTGTTTTTAGCACCATCTTTAACCAAATTTCCAGGGATTATGTTATAAAGTTTCTAAAAGCTTCATCCTAGTGTGAAAATTGTGATTGAGCTAGGCGCTCTGAACTGGCTAAAGAGGAGGGTTGGAGGTTGGACAACTTGCAAATATCCCCGTGCAAATTAAAATACATCAGCATCAATCCTAGATCCACCTAGTACTCCATGAGAGTGTTCATCATGTTTGAGGGTTGAGAAATGGGTTTTGGTTGGTTTTCATATTGGCACTGCAAATTGTGTTGCAAAACCTCTATTCTAGGACTGCTGAAACTTTCATCTTTTACATCCTTTCAAATTTGTCTTTTAAAGAATGAATCTACACCCCTCTCACACTTTAAATATGTGGTTGATTAGATGTAAACCAAGTTTTAATATTGCACATGTTGTTAACTTATATTTGCATTAATAAAAAACCTATTTTGACAGAGAGTTCACTTTCACACACCAATTGTCATAACAAATGACATAAAGCAGTCAAACAATGATTATACATGTTGGACAAGGCTACTACTAGGAGGATATTTAGAATCAAGAAATAAATATGTTTAGCCTTCAAGTCCTACACTAAATTTTGTCAATTTCATGTTTTATACCTTTGACACATTTTTGGGTGATTACCATGTTTTGTCAACCATGATTATCAGTTTGGGTGCTTTCCTTTAGTGAATATCATCAAGATTAGGAAGTTTACAACATTATTGGGATAACTGATAGAGTTTTGAAATGATAAAACATTGGAAAAAATGAAATGGGCTTCTACAGGAGAGTTCGCAGTGCCTGAACTCTCTGGCGCTGCGAACTGGTATTTATGACAATTTTTTAAGAAATTAACACACACTAGAGGATTGTTGTCCTTATAAATTTTGAATGACAATCTGGGTTCCTCTGAAATTGGGCATGGAGGTAAAAAACATTGTTTTTCACTTGCTGACAAAAATTCAGCCTAACCCACTTCATATTTTTGGAGAAAATAAAAAAACAACACCTACAGGAAAGTTCGCAGCGCATGTTGTCACATGCATTGCGAACTCTAACAATCCAACAAATTCGAGCTATGGGAAGGCTGCCAACTATGAAGAAATGTTCAAATGGTCTCCTAGAAGTTATTTGGAAATGAGGGACATGTGTTCCACCTTCATATCAAGCATCATGACATGTTTCAAGAGGCATTTATCACAATAGGCAAGATCCTGGAAAATAGGAATTTGTTAGGTTTTTGTTGGAATCTTTTGTAACAAGACTCCTAAATGGAGGAGGATCCTATTTAACTCCTTGGTTTCAAACTCCTTAGGGTAGAGAGAGATCATTCACTATAAATGAAAGGTTTTTTGATGAGAAAATGGTTGGATTCATGACCCAATAGAGGAGAGAGTTGGGGGAGCAATTTTAGTTGCTCATTTGTAAGCCCGAGGGCCTGTTTGTAATGACATTTTCTTCCATTAAAGATTCATGAGAGATGTTATCATATTTTATTATGTTCTTTTCCATTTATTTTTTAACTTCTTGCTTGAATATATTGCATGTTTTGAGGATCATAGCTGCCATTGATTGATGGATTCATGAACAACAGAGGATCTATTGTAGTTTGCCCATTAAATCATTGTTCATTGTTTAATAAAATCTTTATCTGTTGCAGAAATGATCTCTGTATAATGGATATTATTCCTTTTTTCATATTCACGAATCACCATGCTTCTACTCATCATTATATATCCTTTTTGTCTGATATACAGTTTTATTGTCTTTGATCTGTAGGATGTTATGACTCCATGCCCAATAGAATGCCTCTGCAGACTTTTTGCTACCCTCTCCATTTATTTCCCAATCTTGTTGATCCACCTACCCAAACCATGTTAATCCATTTATATTCTGATGGGTACTAGGCTTGCACTTACAACAACCTAAGTGTGACTCTCAGTGCTAACATGTTGAATATAATAACTTAGTTGTAAAACTATTAATGTGACCTAGGTAGGGTTTGAGTTCCTATTGGTTAGGTGTAGTCTAGGTGATATTTTTAGTTGATGTCCATGATCAAATAGCGAGGTCATGTTGACATAATGACTAGGATTATTAATTGGTATGGGATATTAAATTGAAACAAAAATTCTAGGCCCTTGAAAAATATTATCAAAGCCATGTTTGAGTGTATCTCTTCATCAAAACCGACACCACTTTCGTTAGAGGATATTCATGGATCCGCATTGATGAGGACATCAAAAATTCAAGTGGGAGAGAATGTAAGGACCCTATTTGACATGCTAGTGATAGTGGCATGTTGAATGGTGTGCCAAGAAAACTTTGTTAAGTGTGTAGGATGAGTTAATATATTTGGTAGCCTTAGTGACCGACTTGTGGGTGGAAGTTACGATACTGTTACTATGGCATAATAGAACATAGGCTAGGGGGACCAATTATGGCTATCCAAGTAGGGAAAAAAACCGATGAGTTGTTGCATAACAAGCTTCAACATATGATAATGTATTTGGCAAGGTCATGTTTTGTGTGTTATCCATGCTAGTGAAATAACGTTGATGAGTGAATTGAAGGTATATGCATGCCTAATGAAGTAGATACATGACGTTTAGGGACTATCAAGTATTGGCTTATATGGATGATAACACAATCTCATGATGGGAAATCAATTTTTCAATTGTAGTTGGCTTAAGGACTGCAATGGTCCAGGTTTATCTATGGTTGGGTGGTGATGATGTAGCATCGTCTATAGTGAAATGAGCACTCAAAATTCTTCTCACTCAGGATTTTGTATTGGGGTTTGGTCAAGACATTTCAGCTAGGAATAGTTCAAGTGATACTTGAGGTTAATGGCCATTCCCAATTAGCAAGGTCACATTGTTGTTTCCCAATGCAGACTAGCTTCTTAAGTGGTATGGTACACTCAAGTGGAATGAAAAGTCTAGGCCTATGGAAATAAATTATCTATAAAATATGTTTCTATAAACATATATGATAAATGAATAATTTTTAGGCACAAGTTCCCCCCAAAAATGTACTTATTGAATGAAACATATAGCATATTCACAATTTTTTCGAACAAATAAGACTCGCATTTGAAAAAGGATGCAATGGGATTGTGTCTATATTGAACATATTATATCTTTATCCACTTAGAAACCAACTAGGTATTATTAGGTGTGTCCAAGTGTTTAGATAATTCTATATGTAAGGGATATGATTTCATCACTCTAGGAAAGGAAAATTTGTTGGATTACTGAGAGGGGGGGTGAATAAGTAATAGAGAAATTTAATCCTTTTTAACCATATAATCCAAGTGTTATATGAATGTAGAATTATCATCCAATAATTGTAGAGTAAATAAGCAATGAACAAATGAAAAATCATACACATACACATTACACTAGTGTTTTACGTGGAAACCCAAATCGGGACAAAACCACAAAATGCTTTTTCTTATATGTCTTGAAGAATTACATTCATTGGAAGCATTAACTTCCTTTGTTTTCCATATACAACTGGAAGGAGGCTCCAACCCCCTAGTTTCTCAGGCTACAACCTGAGGGAAGCTCCAACTCCCCAATTCTCTAGCTACAACCAGAAGGAGGCTACAACGCCCTATGTTCTCCGGCTACAACCGGAATGTGGCTACAACCACCTGTCCTTGCCCCATCCAACCACCTTGAAGTAGAAGTAGAATGATGGAACCACTATCACACTATGACTGTGAGATATACCGCTGCAAAATTGTACCAATAAACTTGAACCATGCATCAAGCTGTACCTCAATCTGTAATCAACCTGTACCATAAACAAGTGCATCAACCATGCACCAACCTGTACCAAACAACTTGTAATCAACATGTACTATAAAAAAGTGCAACCAACCATATACCAAGTATGTACCAATCATGTGTCTAATACTCATCAACTATGACTCATCAATATGTACCAACATCATCAACTATACACCTCTTGTATGTGCCAACTCATCAACTACTTGTCTCAACCATGTACCCAACTTGTACCTCAACAAAAATCCCTCATCAATTTCATCATCCAAATATGATTTATAAGTTTGTAATAGACCTAGTATATATGATCACATACTTGCAAACATTCCTTAACTTTAAACAATAAGATACTAACATTTACATCAAACTTTTATTTAGTCTCACATGACTAGTTTTGGATTAGTCAACAACCCTAACTTGAAATAATCATAACTTTGTACCTGTAATGAAAAAATATCTGAAAATGATACACAATTTTCTTCAGTGGTTTTAATGCAATTCCTATAGGTGTCACTACTTGGAACCTCTCATAAAAGTAGTTATAGCAAAAATGACATACCTTGCTGAATTTTGGCTTATTCTAGAGAGCACCCTTGTAGAGCATGCCCCACATGAAATATTTGTTGAATCAATATGAAACAGTTACACATAATACTAAAGACTGTATTCTAACCAAAACATTTGGTATTACATAATTTGGATCTGTTATGAAGAATTTATGACATTTTTACCCGAAACCCCTGTTTTTGACTAGTTTCACGACTAGCCACAAACCTTATTTTCCTCGGAGTGTAACTCCAAAAATAAAAAGACCCACAAGATGAATTTATTACCACAGATACTTGGATATATTTCCTCAATGTTATAGAAATTTCATGGTCTGAATCATTCTAGAAAAAAGTTATTGCAAAAATGGTGAGATGACCTATAAATAACATATCTTAGAAAGCATCATCAAAAGAATTTATCCTTCCTTGAATTTCAGCCTTCTTTTCTTCACCTTCCCTTAGAAATTTGGCTTATATATCCTTTGGTTACCTCAGACACCTATA
>SNQJ01S0069392.1:0-39018 GCA_010110895.2 Picea sitchensis
GTCTTCATGGTACCTGGAATCGACATTGGCCAAACTCACTCAGGCTCCTTGGAGGGTATACCCATGATTATGTGTGGGAGCTTGCACCAGGGTGTAAGTCCATTAAGCAAGTCATCAACGTAGATTTTCCACCCTAGCCCATCCCTTTCTCGTCTCGTTGTTGCGACGTTGGATTTCATCACCAACTAGTAACTTCAGAATTAGAAGGTCTTGTTTGCTTGGTATTATTTCCTAGATTTTGTTTACTAGCGCATGTTGTTTGTTTACCCAAGTTGACCATAAGAATTTCTCTGTAATTTTGTAACTCGTTCACAATAGGGCCCCCACGTCATTCCCATAGAATGTAGGTTTTATCTTCAGAGCATCTAGAAGGTTCTCAACCCCTGTCTACAAGCTCACCAGAGGGATCTCCTCAACAGAGTGAAGTCCAAGACGTCTCCACCCCACAAGTGGAAAGAACTGACTCTCTAGAACATTTCCGAATCACCAATTCTCGAGAGGACTTTCGGCTTCACCCTGATTCTGAGAGACATTTTATGCGAGAGAGTTCTTCTGGAGACTTAATTGTTGTGTACTCTGGATCTCTGACTAGACCTGAGGGCCAAGATCCTTTTTGGTCTACTGGCATTTTTAGATGGGACTTGTTTGGTGTAGGATCAAGCGTTGAAGTCTCTGTCTCACGTGCATTCCCTGAAACCTCTGGCCCAGACATAATACCGTCTACTGTTGCTTCTTATTTTCCTGGGACAGAGGCTCCGCGAGTTGATTGCACCTTGATTCTCTCTTTAGAAATGACCCATTCCACAGACACTATGAGTATTCACACTGGGATTATAGTGGTTAGTCAAGCCCCCATCGACACACCTCTCTCGCCCAATGTCACCCCGACACTTCCACCCGGGTACCATGCGTTGAATGCTTCTATTCCCATTCCTACGCAAACCCCATCTGGAACTACTGGTGGTCCCTCTTCGTTTGGGCACTCTCCTCCCATCTTCATTCCAACACTTCCTCACCCCCCTTTCGGAGGACCTTTCTCGTCCTCTACTGGTAGCACTAATCCTAGTAGCACTATTTCGTCGTTCACACCAAATTACCAGATTCCTGTTGGTGGACAATTTCACCAAGGAGGTTTGACTCAACCCCCCCTTGTAGGGAAAATTCCTATTAGAATGAAAATCCCAATTGGAACACAACCCATGATTGGAGGACAACCCCCACTGACCCCACCCTACGTACAAAACATACCTCTATCCTTGGCCCAGTATTGGAACTATTTGATACAACAAAATCCTCAATCGACTAGGGGGCAACAACTCCGAACTGCATCCGTTATGCCCCCCAGTATAGGCCAACCATATCCAGGTACGTCCAATCCTATTTGGGCTTCGAATGCTCAAAATCATGTCCCTATTCAATGATACAATCTGTTATCACTCCAAGAAACCCTTTTTGGTTGTAAACCAAAGGTGCTTGGTAACTTTAAGTAAAAATGTTTTTGTGTTTTGTGTAGATGGATCAATGGGATAACTCAATTCAAATATGGTATTCAGATAGTCAATATGATAATCAAATGAACCAGTGCTCTCAAAGATTGATAATCAGTAGATAACTTTAGGTGGGCGAAGAACAAATTGCTTATAAACCAGTACACAATGTAGGTTCTAATAAACAATGAAGAAATTGTTTACCAAGTTATGATCCAAACAATGAGAAAACAATCATTCAAGGCTAGACAACTCAAATAGAAGTATAGAAAGAAGGTGGAAAACTGACATCAAAAGAGAGAGAAACCTATGATTTAGTATTAGCATCTATGGGCCTGTTTACAATAGAGTATTACTGTATCCAAAATCAAACCTCCCCCTAGAAACTCCTTTTACATATGTTTATATAGGAAAAGATACTCTTTATCCTCTAAAGGCTCGAGTCAACCTTTTGCTTTCTAAAATTAGAAAACAGTGACAATCATCAACACTTGTACAAACAAAACTATATATAAAAGAAATCTTGACAACACTATCTTGAAAATCTCGAATGCTGGAAAGATGGAGTCAAGGCTATTTTGAAATCTGAAAAAATCTAGATGATAAAGATCTCGAACTGCCTTTGAAATCTTGAGTTACAAAGATGCTACCAGCTGCCCTTAAAAAGGGATATCTCAAAACAGAGATACTCTGCCATATCATCAGGAAAATTTTCCTTTAATTGCGACCTCGAATCCTGGGTTGAAATCTGATGATGTGTAGCTCAGCCTCCCAAGGCTCTCTGGTTTGATAATCTGATAATGAAATTTGAATTATGTGATGTGGCTCCCAAACCTTGAAATTCTGCCTCTTTTAAAGATGGTAAATGACATTTGTATACCTTTTCTTCTCTTCATTTTCCAAAAGTGGTTGATTAGATAGATTTGATAATTCATTAATAAATCCTTAGAAGAGATTTCAATTCATTCTCATGCAAAAATTTACGATCTGGGAAAAAACCGTAACATTCTAGCTGTGACAGGATTTCACCAGCTTATTTACCGACAAATCCACTCCTAAGCTGGTGAAAGGCAGCGCTTTCACCAGCTAACTAGCAATTTTTTTGGCGAATTAGCTGGTGAAAAGAGTAGCTTTTTCAAAATCAAATTTCTCGGTCATAGAAAATCCATTTTTCATGCCTGAATAGTTGATCGACATCTAGAAGTCCTAATCTTTCCAATGGTGTTTTCAAATCTTCATTTGGAGCTCGGGAATGGATTGAAAAGTTCCCTGCAAGTTTAAGCACCATTCTTTCAAAAATGCCAATGCATTTTTTATCGTTAACAGGAAGGAGAGACTCTCCAATTCTTTTCTTAGTAAATACCCATTGCAACGCCTCGCCATCTGCAACCCAAAATACCAAACAATTATGCACATACAACACAACAAACTGCTATATGGGCCAAGGTCTTGCGCTGGTGAAAGCACTCAGCTCTGTCTTTCAACATTAGAAATTTAACAAACATTCGTGAACGATGCGTATTGGGGAAGTGACGAACCGATTTGATGTTGTCATCCAAGTAGTACAGCTCCTGTCCCTATGATAATGGATTCTAATTTTCCATTTCTAACGCCATGAGTGTGAAGAATGCGTCACTGAATAAGATCCACTTTGTAATCTTATTTCAACGTGCAAACCCGAGTTTCCATCATTACCCACTTTCACTGGCACATCCTTCTTGATTTTCATGACATGGGTTGATCGTATCATCATTTGATTTTCAAAACATGGATAAAACGCATGTGATTCCCACTTTCACTAGCTAATAGCCCGTAAAAAACACTCCTTGGCTGTTGAAAACTGCCACTTTCACCAGCGCACAATCCCGTGAGAACGCTTCTGTGGATGTTTGAAAATTTTCGCTTTCACCAGTTAACAACCTTTGAGAAATGCTCCTTAGCTGTTGAAAGTGACCACTTTCACTAGCTAACCATTATATTTTAAACACGCATTAGCTGTTGAAAGCATTTTATGAAAATTTTAAAGAGAAGACCTTTATAGGTCATCTTATTTCTAAGACAAAAATCAAAACCTAAGTCTTGCAGCTAGAAAAACTCAAAACTAAATTTGAGAAAACTACCAATAGTCATGCTATCCACCATAAAATGAGACCATAGGGATGGGTTCATTTTGGGAGCTAACATTTGGCTCCAACTGGGATGGGCATCTCCCTATGAGGTGACCAAGAATCTAGTAGTTTCAGTAGCCTTTAGCATTGGGCATGGAGTCATCTGGTCTGTGCAACTATTCTTCAGCAAACCTGTAGTCTGACTGTAGCTTTCCTGTAACCTGCCTGTGACCTGTCCTGCTTATTCATGAAATCAACAACTGAAAAAGATCTCATTTTCTCGTATGGCAAGCTTATTCCTTTGCCTACTCCTACACTAACCAACTCTGTCATTTGTTAAGTGAATGTAGATTTCCATAGTAGCCATCCAAGCAATTTAAACACTGAATAAATATTGTCTTTATTACTGATCAACAAATGATGTTGAACATGCAACCACAGTGACAAGGAGCTTTTCAGGAAATCATACTTACCCAGAAACACTGGCAAGCTAAGAAAATCTGAAATTTTTAGGTTCTTTGAAAAGTATAGATCCATGAAAGTTGCTACTGGATCCTTGAAAAGAAAATAAGAAACATGCTGCTCCTTGGGAAAAAGCTGCATGTCCATGGTAACCTCTTGCTGAGCCATGATTGTTTCTCTACAAGAGGATTAATCATCTTCTTGTCCTCTTGAGATCAGTGATTGATCATCAATGATTGTAACTTCTTTCTCAGACAAATGCACACAAGATGATGAAAGAATAGGTTTTACATCATATGAATTTTGATCAGCTGAAAACATGTAGTTGCCTATATAATCATTGGTTATCATAGGCTCATTCTGATTTACAAACTGATCATAAACTTCATAATCATACCTGTCTCTGGAATACTCTGCACATACTGAAGAATCTGATTCTGAATCTGAAATGTACTCACCTTCAGGTTGTTGTTCCATATTTGTTTCATACTCGTTGCTTTATTTCTCGGAATCTGAAATGTACTGACAGTTTACTTGCTTATGCACCCGCAAATTTTCAAAGAAATCTCGATCTCGTATCCTTCTGGAAGCATGAATGTTCTCCTCCACCTCTCGAGCATCTTCAAACAACTGGATCAAGGATGGATATTTCCGTTCTAACAGAATAAGGGCAAGTTCTGAATGGAGACCTATGATATAATATATCATGGCAAACATCTCTGTAGGCCAAACCTCCAAAGGCATATCATGATAAACACAGTAAAACCTTCTATTGAAAACAGGCACATAGAAATCAGCGAGGTAAGAATCTAAAGATTTGTATTCGCCCTAATACTTTAGGAAAGCATTAGAGAACTCAATCCAAGAACCAATTGAATAAGCTCTCAGACCCCTGAACCATGTAGCAGCATATCTGATTAGAGATTTAGAGAAAAATCTAATGATTACATATTCATGAACAATCTGAAAATGATGAACAAAATCCTCAAAGTATTCCAAATGCCTCTCAGCTGAAACTTGATTCTCTCCGGAAAAACAAGGAAGATATCCATAACAGTCAAGAGGATAAGGATGAAGGGGATGGCGCAATTTTAAAGGCCTAAACATTTTCATCCTAATCTTGGTTTGAAAGGCAGTGGGCTGCTCATAAAGGATACAATGTTGATGAAAAGGTTCAACAGTAGTAATAGCAAGTACTGAAGTCTGAGTATACTTGGAGTCAATTTCAATTTCGACAAAGTCAGAAAAGTGATCAAATGCAAGAGGAATTGGAATACAGGACTCATTTTTAAAAGCAAGTTGTGATGAGGATATCAAATCAACATCTATAGCACAGGGTTGCAGAGTCTCTGTTTCTTCTAAACATGGATAGATGAAAACGGGATGGTAGTCTTCTGAATATACAAAACATAAAATGATTCTCTTTACATGTAAAGGGAATAACATGAAAGAGTTAATAAAAAACAACAATAATTCATGAAGCAGACTGATAAACTGATATCTAGATTTAAAGTGCAGCCTCTTCATCTCTTGTTAAATGGATTCTCCCAGTGGAGTCTTATTCAAACTCAGATGGATCAGGGAAAGAACAATCTTTTGCAAATCTGCCCTAACAAATGGATTAGATTTTCTCACCTTTCACAAATGGTGTTTTAGGACACTCTTTTCAACAAGCGGACTAGTATGGATATAGATATTTTTCTCTGTTTGTGAAGGATGGAAAAAGAGGAGTAGTTCTCTCCTAAGGACAACTTGTAAGACTTCTTTTGTTGGGTTATATACAATGTCGAACTCAGAAATCAGGTTTGTAATTTCATAAACTAATGGAGGCTGTCACCCTTCAGGTTTTCTGTTTCAATTTCAGATTTCTGAAAACATGAAGATTCAAAAAAATAGGCTTAACAGAAGATGGTCTAGATAAAAATAGTACCTCTTGAAATCCCCGAGGTAGATAATCTACATATCTGAAAATCTATTTCTGTAAGGCTCGTCTCCTCCTGATGATCTTTTCTGGATCTGTCACAGGTCTTCAATGGAGTCGCCACATAATTCGTTCTTCATGGAGTCGCCATATAGATGATTACAACCAAAAGATGTCTAGGCTTTGTATATCATCAAAGATGGATCTATGTCGTCTCCCAGGGAAGCTGAGATTCAATCTCCTTTCCTCGGCAATGGCGCCAATTTGTTATCACTCCAAGAAACCCTTTGTGGTTGTAAACCAAAGGTGCTTGGTAACTTCAAGTAAATTTTTTTGTGTGTTTTGTGTAGATAGGTCAATGGGTTAACTCAATTCAAATATGGTATTCAGACAGTCAAGATGGTAATCAAATGAACCAGTGCTCTCAAAGATTTATAATCAGTAGATAACTTTAGGTGGGCGAACAACAAATTGCTTATAAACCAGTACACAATGTAGGGTCTAATAAAAAATGAAGAAACTATTTACCAAGTTATGATCCAAACAATGAGATAACAGTCATTCAAGGCTAGACAACTCAAATAAAAGTACAGAAAGAAGGTGGAAAACTAACATCAAAAGAGAGAGAAACCTGTGATTTAGTATTAGCATCTATGGGCCTGTTTACAATAGAGTATTACTGTATCCAAAATCAAACCTCCCCCTAGAAACTCCTTTTACATATGTTTATATAGAAAAAAGTTACTCTTTATCCTCTAAAGGCTCGAGTCAACCTTCTGCTTTCTAAAATTAGAAAATAGTTACAATCATCGACACTTGTATAAACAAAACTATATATGAAAGAAATCTTGACAACACTATCTTGAAAATCTCGAATGCTAGAAAGATGGAGTCAAGGCTATTTTGAAATATGGAAAAATATGGATGATAAAGATCTCAAACTGCCTTTGAAATCTTGAGTTACAAAGATGCTGCCAGCTGTCTTTAAAAAGGGATATATCAAAACAGAGATACTCTTCCATATAATCAGGAAGATTTTCCTTTAATTGCTACCTCAAAACCTGGGTTGAAATCTGATGATGTGTAGCTCAGCCTCCCAAGGCTCTCTGGTTTGATAATCTAATAATGAAATTTGAATTGTGTGATGTGGCTCCCAAACCCTGAAATTCTGCCTCTTTTAAAGATGGTAAATGACATTTGTATACCTTTTCTTCTCTTCATTTTCCAAAAGTGGCTAATTAGATAGATTTGATAATTCATTAATAAATCCTTAGAAGAGGTTTCAATTCATTCTCATGCAAAAATTTACAATCTGGGTGAAAGCCGTAACATTCTGGCCATGACAGGCTTTCACCAGCTTATTTACTGACAAATCCGCTCCTAAGTTGGTAAAAGGCGTCATTTTCACCAGCTAACTAGCAAAATTTTCGTCGAATTAGCTGGTGAAAAGAGCAGATTTTTCAAAATCAAATTTCTTGGTCATAGAAAATCCATTTTTCATGCCTGAATAGTCGATCGACATCTAGAAATCCTAAGATTTTCAATGGTGTTTTCAAATCTTTATTTGGAGCTTGGGAAGGGATTGAAAAGTTCCCTGCAAGTTTAAGAACCATTCTTTCAAAAATGCCAGTGCATTTTTTATCGCTAACAGGAAGGACAAACTGTCCAATTCTTTTCTTAGTAAAGACCCATTGCATCTCCTCGCCATCTGAAACCCAAAATCCCAAATGATTCTACACATACAACACAACAAACTGCTATCTGGGCCAAGGTCTTGCGCTGGTGAAAGCACTCGGCTCTGTCTTTCAACATTAGAAATTTAACAAAGATTCGTGAATGATGCGTATTGGGGAAGTGACGAACCGATTTGATGTTGTCAGCCAGGTAGTACAGCTCCCATCCCTGTGATAATGGATTCAAATTTTCCATTTCTGACACCATGAGTGTGAAGCATGCGTCACTGAACAAGATTCGCTTTGTAATCCTATTTCGACGTGCAAACCTGAGTTTCCATCATTACCCACTTTCATTGGAGCATCCTTCTTGATTTGCATGACATGGGTTGATCGTATCATCATTTGATTTTCAAAACATGGATAAAACACACATGATTCCCACTTTCACCAGCTAATAGCCCATGAAAAATGCTCCTTGGCTGTTGTAAACTGCCACTTTCACCAGCACACAATCCCGTGAGAACGCTTCTTTGGATGTTTGAAAATTTTCTCTTTCACCAATTAACAACCTTTGAGAAATGCTCCTTAGCTGTTGAAAGTGACCACTTTCACCAACTAACCATTATATTTTAAGCATGCGTTAGCTGTTGAAATCATTTTATGAAAATTTTAAAGAGAAGACCTTTATAGGTCATCTTATTTCTAAGACAAAAATCAAAACCTAAGTCTTGCAGCTAGAAAAACTCAAAACTAAATTTGAGAAAACTACCAATAGTCATGCTATCCACCACAAAATGTGACCATAAGGACGGGTTCATTTTGGTAGCTAACACAATCCCATGAGCTACTTTCCTCCACAACAACTACCGAATCTTCTTGGGTCTTTGCATTATATGCAGACTGCTTATGGTCCAACTGGTTTGCCGATGGGACTCCCTACCCAAAGCCACCAGTACTCACATGTGAATAGACAGTTACCCTTCCTAGCTAATTTTGATCTCCCGGATATGTCGAGGATTTTAAACGATCCAATCCGTCACTCTCCGCAATGGCCCGCTATACTAGCCAAGCTACCATCTGACATCCCTAAATTTGATGGAAAAGAGGGAGAGGACCTGAAAAATCATGTCATGACTTTTCATCTCTGGTGCTCATTGAACTCCTTGATGGATGACTCTATCCAATTATGTCTTTTTCAAAGAACTCTCATAGGTTCTACTGTGAAGTGGTATATAGAATTAATATGAGGTTTCTTCACCGACTTCAACACCCTAGCTATGGCTTTCCTCACCCACTACTAGTTACTGATCTGTTATGAAACGGGGACAGATATTTTGAGTTCTTTCAAACAAACCAAAGCCACTCATATATCCGATCAAATTCATGAGTGGCGACGGAGACGACGTCTCATCAAACTCGAAATTCCCGATCAGTTGTTGGCAGAGTGGTTCACAAAATCATTTGTGAATGACATCGCTCGTGAAATCACCATGGGTGGAGTTGTCATGGAAGAACAGGCCATAAGTCGTGCTCAATACATTGACCTCGTTTACTCACAAATGGGTACTCTTTATGACTTACTCCCTGATGCACCTCAACCTTCCACTTCCACCACCTCAACTACTCCAGCTGCCTCTCATGCAGCCGACAGTGTGATTGGCACTTTCCATGCCCAAACACATTCTGCCTCAAGCAGCAACCCCAAACATGCTTCTTCTAATGTTCAAAATTCTCCGTCTCCTACCCCTCCCACCGACAAAAATTCTGAGGTAAATGCTGTCCAATCTACCCCAGCTAGTAAAAACAAATCTCGAAAAGGAAAGGGTAAGAATAAGGAGGAAAAAAATACTTCTCAAGCAAAGAGAACCAAAACTCCACTTGTTGATGATAGGGATAAGCGCAAGCCCCGATACCCTTTCCTTATCTGTGGTGATGATCACTACACGAAATATTGTCCACAACGCATTGAGGTCACTAAGTTCCTTCAAGGAGCTCAACCACCCACTCTAGCCGTTTTGTCCCAACCTTTCCCCTCTCAACAATAGGCCCAATTGGTCATTAATGACCAACCCTCCCCTTCTACTACATCCTATGTATTGATGTGTACTAGCGATTCAAAGAAGAATGACATTGCACTCACCACTCGAGCCAAACATTATTCTCCCTTTAAAGACAAGGTTGATGATCTACCTCCTTCATTGGTACAACCCTCTCCTATGACTCCACCTACCAATGATCCTCTTCATCTCGAATGACCAAGCCTTCACACAGTTCTTCGACCCCCTCCAAAGGCTGTCGTTTAGAAATCGGCTTTCAATCCTCATGCCCATGCTACCCAGAACTACAACATTGTCGAAGATCTAGCACAAGCACCTTCTGTGATGTCAGCCTTTGAAGTCCTCCAAAGTTGTCCCACACAATGAAAGGCACTATTGAAAGCTATTGGTGGAATCAACCTGACGGACATGAATTTAATAATTTTTGACTTGGAAGATCACATTCCAAGGTTACCCCCTCAACTCGCATTCCAAATACAAGTGATTGTCTCCAACAAAAACATTTGTACAACCATTATCGACGAGGGTGCCTCGACATGTGTCATGTCTGTTACCTACTGGAAAGCCATCGACTCTCCCTCTTTGAATGAATCCCATAACACTCTCAAATCCTTCAATGGCTCCGGTTTTAATCCCTACGGTGTTCTTCCTTCATTTCCAATCACGCTAGAAGAAAAAATGGTCCAAGTCAGAGTGGAGGTCTTCGACGCTCCTCTCGATTACAATCTTCTTCTTGGCTGTAGCTGGATCAATTCCATGCGTGCAGTTGTGTCGACTCTCTTTCATGTTGTACGTTTCCCACATCAAGGAAAGGTCATCACTGTCGACCAATTATCCTTCTTTAACTTGGATATGCGTACTGGCAACATATCGTTCATCGCTAAAACCCCACTGGGTTACGAGAATGTTGGTGTAGGCCTTCTTAAAGACTCTTCATTAATGGGTACTTTCCCCATTCCATTGCCCGATGTTCCACGCTCGTCCATTGCTTCAATCAACATGATATCCACCTCAATTCATAGAACCCTTGCATCTCACAACCCATGGATGGTACCTGAACCTGGCGATCATCTTCATTATGGCGAAGAAATGCCATTAAGTCTGGTCGAATCTTCCTATTAGGCCATTCAATCAACAACCCCTTCTACCCCCTCTCTTGATGAGTTATCTCCAGATCCTTTCCGTGTCATTTTTCCCATAGATGATATGATTATGTCCATCATGGAAGACACCCCTTGGGATGGTGGCCATCACCGTTCCATCCTCTACCTGGAGAAATATACCATCAAGAACTACCAACGGATCTTGACCTCGTCAACCGTTGTCATCATTTCAACCATTCCTGAGTCTACACACGATGTGTTTTCCGAAGGGAACTTAAGCAACATCTCACCCACTATTCCCCTCGACATATCCATCAAACCTGGAATTGTCGAAAATGTGCATATCGGAGCTTCATGTTCCCCTGACGAAATTGTCACCTACACATCACTTTTAAAAGAGTTTCGTGACATCTTCGCCTGGAGCTACGAAGAAATGCTGGGTATCGACCCCGACATTGTGATACATGAGATCAAGACATACCCAGACGCTAAACCCATCCGGCAATGCCTTCATCCAGTTCACCCTCGTAAAGAGGCTACTATCAAGCTTGAAGTAGAGAAACTTCTAAAAGCTGGATTTATTTATCTAGTGGCCCTCACTGACTAGGTTTCCAATCTTGTCCCGATTGACAAGAAATAAGGCACGATTCGTGTATGCATTGATTATAGGGATATTAACAAAGATTTTCCTAAAGACAACTTTCCTACCCCCTTCGTCGATCAAATTGTCGACGATTGCACTAGAAGCGAAATCTTCTCTCTAATGGATGGTTTCTCTGGATATAATCAAATCAATATTGTCCCTGAGGATCAGCACAAGACTGCTTTTATTTGTCCTTGGGGCACTTTCGCCTATCGAAA
This sequence comes from Picea sitchensis, assembly GCA_010110895.2. Taxonomy (NCBI): domain Eukaryota; kingdom Viridiplantae; phylum Streptophyta; class Pinopsida; order Pinales; family Pinaceae; genus Picea; species Picea sitchensis. The sequence continues at coordinate 11,676 of SNQJ01S0069392.1, forward strand.
ACTCCCTTTCGGTCTCAAGAACACTGGCGCAACTTTTCAACATGCTATGTCTTATGCATTCCATGATATCAAGCACATCATGCAACCATATCTTGATGACTTACCCAGTCATTCCATGCGCTGAGTCGATCCTCCAATCCACCTCCGAGCCATTTTCGTCCACTGCTGGTCTTACCATATACGCTTGAACCCTCACAAGTGCGTTTTTTGCGTGGAATCCGGTCGACTTCTAGGCTTTATTGTTTCATGTCAAGGGATTAGGGTAGATCCTTTAAAGGTTGAGGCAATCCTTAATCTCCCTCCTCCTTCTACACTTCACCAATTACAAAGTTTGCAAGGGAAAGCAAACTTTCTTCGTCGTTTCATCCCGAGGTACGCTGAGATAACTCATGGATTTATGTGCCTCCTCAAAAATGGGTCAGAGTTCGTATGGGATAACATCACAAAAAAGGCCTTCGAAGCTTTGAAATTGTCCCTGACACGTGCTCCGCTTCTCTTTCCCCCCAATTACAAGCGCGATTATTTCCTCTACCTCGCAGCCTTAGATTACACTATTGGTATGGTTCTCGTCCAAGAGGATGATTCTCACAATGAACATGTTATATATTACTTGAGTCTAAGTCTAACACCTACTGAAACCAAGTATTTACATGTCGAAAAACTAGCCTTGGCAATCGTCCAATCAGTTCAACGCTTCTGGCACTATATCCTCTCTTGCAAGACTACAGTGATTTCTAACTGCAACCCTATGCAACACATTCTCACATGTCAATTGCTAGGGGGAAAACACTCCAAATGGATAGTCATACTCCAAGAGTTTGACTTGGAATTCGAATGAGCCAAGTCTAAGAAGTCCTTAGTGTTTGCCGAGTTGATATGCGACTTTCCCTACTCTGAAATGAAAAATGTAGCAGCCGATTCATTACCTGATGAATCCCTTTTCCTCATTATTTCCGATGATCTTTGGTATGGAGATATCATCATATATCTCGAAATCTAGAATTTCTGACCCAATTTGTCCAGTACTAACCGACGTCGAATATGCTACCAAGCCCATCAATATATTATCCTCGGGGACACTCTTTATTGTCAGGGGATTGACTTAGTTTTTTGATGCTGCCTCACATTCGACGAAGCCGAGAAAGCCTTAAATGACTGCCATTCTGGAGCCTGTTGTGGTCATATGTCCGTGTATGCTACTTCCCATAAGATCTTACGTGCGGGATATATTTTGCCTTCGTTATTTAATGATTGCATAATCACTGTTCAAAAATGCCACACTTGCTAGACCTATAATCATAAGATACGGTCACACCCCGCTCCTCTTCACCCTGTAGTCTCCATTGGTCCCTTTGCAAAATGGGGCATCGATTTCATGACATGTTATCCCCACTCGGTCAGGGGCCATGGATACATTATTGTAACTATAGATTATTTTACGAAATGGGCCGAGGCGATGCCGACATTTGACAATACTGGAAAGACCGCAACATTATTCATTTTTAATCACATCATAGATCATTTTGGTGTCCCTCAGGTTATCGTCACCGATCATGGTAGCCACTTTAGAAACTTCATGATGTCCAAACTCATTGAAAATTTGGGTCTTCTCCATGAAAACTCAACGCCCTATTACCCACAAGCCAATGGCCAAGTCAAAGCGATTAACAAAGTTCTCATAACCATGCTTAGATGAATGATAGGGATTCACAAAAAAAGTTGGCACACAATGTTTTTTTCAACATTGTGGGCTTACAAGACATTCATCAAGTCCGCTACTGGGTTTACACCTTTTTAGTTAGTCTATGGTTTGGAAGCCATTCTCCTGATTGAATGGAAGATACCCTCTTTAAAACTAGATGTCGAACTCCTACCCAACACTTCTACTGAGGAAGAACATATGTTGCACCTTATGCGATTAGACAAAACTCGACACAATGATACCCTAGTCATAGAAGCCCAGAATAAACATGTCAAGGCCCAATACAACAAACATGTCAAGCCTCACGTTTTCTCTGAAGGGGATCTGGTTCTCCTCTACGAACAAGATCGAGATCTGCTAGGAGATGGAAAATTCGAAGCCATGTGGCGAGGTCCTTATATCGTTAAATGAGTTTTGGAAAAAAGATATTATGAGTTAGTAGATTACAATGGTATCCCTTTGAGTGAACCAGAAATGGGTTGTACTTGAAGAAGTACTATGCATAAAATTACCTATGCACGAGTACCTATATTTTTATTGTATCATACTTCTTGTGTGTTACTGTAGTTTTCTTTTGTCGTTATCTGGTCTCTGAACTTATGTGATGTTGTGTTTGATTTCCATATGTTGGAGTCTTCACTACCCTACTTTGGCTTCACTAATGGTGCTAGCCGTAGCACTCAGAACCTTGCTTCTGCTTCATGGGCAATTTATGCCCCTACAAACGAGCTTGTCTCTTTACGAGGTGTATGCCTCGGTCGTGTGACCAACAATATTGCAGAGTATAGCGTCATTATCAAATTATTGATTGATGCTATCTCACTCGGTATCCGTCACTTGGTTGTGCGACTCGATTCATAGCTCATAGTACTACAATTAAGTAATGTCTATACTATTTGAAGTTCTACTTTGTTACGGGTGTATTTGCGAATTCACCTCTTGGAACGTTATTTTGATTATATTGAATATCAACATATTCCTATATGTCTAAATACATTAACTGATGCATTATCTAACTATGTATTAGATAAACATTTGGGTCATTTATAAATCAATCACATCACAAGCATCACACAACACAAGATAAGCCGGTAGAAGCCATATGTATATATAACGATCAATTTTTTTTTTACAAAAAGTTCTGTCCGAGGACCAAAATTTCAAAATTTGAAGCTCATGGCTTCTACAAAGTAATGCCATGGATGAAGTTCATGATAACACACGACTTCCTAGGAAACCCTATTAAGTAGTTAGCCAACATACTCTGACACCCCTACTGTATGACGCTGATAACATCATGGAACCTATCCAAGAGGCATGTCTGGAATGTCTGCTGTCAAACCCTCAAAGTTTTGTTCCACCACTCCATAATCTTCGGCATCCCATCATGGCACTGGAGCCACCTCTCCTTGTCACTGAATATGAGAAGTACCTGGAGGTCAATAAGGCCCCACGTCTATGTCATCAAAAAATGAATTTTGTAATTAGACTTTGGACGAACATAAAAACATTTGAATATGATAAATTCACAAAAACATTTAAAAAGTGAAAAATGTGTGTACTTACCGAGATCTCCCCACTGAGCACCCTTAGGCAGGGACAAGTTCAGATCTCCTTAGAAATCCAACCCGACATAGGCATAATCATCAACCATCAGCATCTGTGGTCGCAACTGGTCAAAGAAGTGATCGTTGTATTTGATAATTGGTCTGGCTACGTGCCTGGCCATGAGGTTACACCACCTCAACATTCTTGAATCATCTGGAGCCGGAAAACCCCACTCAACCTGCAATCTCAAAAAAGGAACCCTCTCAAGAAAGAAGGACACCAACAATGACCCGTACCCGAATTGCTTCAGGTCACCTCTCCTGCTTTTAGTCAAATGCCTCTTCATGCTACGAAGGACTACATTTGTCCAATTGAAAACCTGAGGCTCAATACACTCTATGGCATACTAAAAGTATCTCTGGAGAGCCATGTGAGGAGAAACACTCCCAGCCATATGATAAATGGTGAACAAAATAGTGCGAAGAGTCAAATACCGCACCCCCCAAATGGCTACCTTTCCTTTGCTCCTTTCCACCTCTGGAACACAGTGAAAATGACACTATTCACTCATAGGCAGCCCACCACCTCTGCTACCAGTCAGGCTTGCATGGTACCCATAACATGACAGTCCTGTCAAGAAGTAAATTCCCTTGATATCCAATGACAATGTGTGGACCCCTACGTGGAATACTTGTTGATCCGGGTCCCACATATGCACAAGGTACTCCAATAGCTTGACTTGGGCCCTCATGCCTGGGATACGAAAGAATTTTAGAAGCCCACAGTTTCGCAAAGCGGTAACGGTGCCCAGATCATTCCCAGAAACAACATCATCTTCTTCATGTTCTCTTTCACGCCATTCTAGAACCATGGTGATAGCTAAATACCTACATAAGAAACATAAGAAGAAGGTCAGCAACTCTATTCAACATTTGGTATCTTTTTCATTGAGAAAATTTCAAAAAAAAATTATGCTTTGCGGTTCTTGCAGGTGCCCTTTAGGCACAGTACGAGATTCTCGCAGGTGTCTTTGGGGCCACCTGTGAGAATGATGCATTCTCACAGGCCCCATGTGGTTGGCCTGCGAGAATGGCTGAGTGCATTTTTAACCCCTAAAACAAGTGCAAGAACATGAATTTTACCAATGAAAATGAAAAACTAAACCATGAAAAGATAGAGGATGAAGAGCTTACCTCATTGTCGAATATGGTTCATCGAATGGATGCTTTCACCTCCTGTAATCGAGCGCCGAACTTCAAGGGTAAAAGAGAGGTTTTTGACTAAAATATTGGCAAAGTTACAATGACTATGGTAAAAATCACTTTTACTCATTTATATTTACTTTTACCATTTGTTATTGGTTTTTTATAATTGTTTTATTTATTAAACCTAATTCCTAATACCCTTATGAGTGCCACTTTTGCAGACACAACAACCTCGATGCTCATACACAAGGATACAAATATTTTTTCTCTTCTTCATCGTATGTTTTGATTTTTTTTCATGGTTTTTGTACAAAACCTCGAGCTTGGTCGTTATTCGTTCTCATGCTTGAAAATATATGAGAATGCGATCGAGCATACTTCTATCACTTTTTCGGGCTCAAAAAGGTTATACGAAAAAGGAACCCCTTTGGAGTCCTCTTTAATCTCTTTTCAAACTCTCTAAACATGAAATGATTTCCAAGCGACCTTTCTCTTTTCACGCTCGTTAAAGTATTTGAAGAAAGCATCTGTTGGGTGATAATTTATCTCTTTTTTGGTCTCATAAGACTATTTTACAAAAAAGGAACTGAGAGAGTTCTCTTTTAAGTGTTTTTCCAGACTCTATAATCATGAAAAACCTTCGAGTTTTCTATCTTTGGACTCGCTAAACAGACATCGGCAGACCCGTAATGGGACCAAACCACTCCTTCCTAGGTTTCATTAAATATACTTCGAGGGACTCATCCGAAGGATGAGCTTACATCAACAAGCATATGTGATACTCCTCAAGCTTGCGTAAAAACAAAGAGGTACTCGCCAGAAATGGTGGGGGAAAATTTGGGAAAGGAATGTGTTTTTGTATTCATATTATTGGCAGTAAGTGTCGCTCTTGAACATGACACCCCCTTATTCATTATTTGAATCTGGTTTGGGAAATCCATTTGTCTCTCATTCCATTTGCTACAAGGTCATGTCCTGAGTCATATTTGAGTCAATGCTTCCAAATCATTGGTCATGTCATTAATATGTTCAAGAGAAGTTCATCCGAAACCTTTATTGAGTCGACCATCTTCAATTGTCCATTCTCTCCATGTCGGCCTTCCCTGTGTCCAGTCCAATTCACATCATACTCTATTTCACCTTCAAAATATGTTACTCATTTCATGTCATTGATGGGGGATACATCAAGGCCCTCTTGTGATGAGTTTTGTTCCGTCGACTCCAGCTCATTATCCGGAAACAAGACTTAGAAATTCTTTGGTACCTTGGAACTTGCATGCCTCAATGGTAGGTTTCCTCACTTTCGACAGCGGGTTTTCATCATTGACCCTTGATCGGGATATTCCGTCTGATGTTCGACCTCAACTCATTTATTCACATTCGGTGGATTGTACTAGTATATCTTGGGAGTCACTGAAATTAATGGTGATTTCCCTCACACTTGTTAACAGTTTCATCAGTGACCAGTAATCAAGTGGTTTCTACCATGTTCGACTTCGACACATGTAATCACATGGTTAGACTCATACTTTTGGGTGATGGGAGTGAAGACCCTGGATCTTATCTCTTTGGTCCAGATTGCGATGGAATATGTATAATTTGTTGAAACATAGATCCACTTTGTATGTCTCGTGGCTATGTCGTCTCAATTTGAATTTTCTTGCATAGATCCACAGTGTATTCTTGGTGGCTATGTGATATTTTGATGGCATGGATCCACAGTGTATGATTGGTGGCCATGAATTATGCTTACAGTGTCATTCATCTGTAATTTGAGTATGGGAATGCCTACCTCAGAACTAGTATAATATTCAGTAGATGCTTGGTTATTTTCAGGTTTCTGATTAGGTGCGCTCCTGGTTTCTGACACACACACGTAGTTTACAAAGTATTTCGGATATCACTGATTCCAGTCTCATACTTTGGGGGGCATTCTGTTACCCATGATTTTGGTCATCTAGATGGTGTATTAACAATGGTGTACTCAGGCTCTCAACAAGAACTTTCTCTTGAGAAAAGTGGAATTCATCTCCTTCCAGAAAACATGTTTTTAAAGAGAGTTCACAGGTTGCATATGCCCTAGGGTGCGAGAATGATCCTTTCTCGCAGGCTACCTTCAGCTAGGGTGTGAACTTCTCTCACTATGCTCTATACCTAGGGTGAAAACTTGATGTCAAGCTTGGAAAAAGATGAAATCTCGATGGTTCTAGAAGGGAATCTTTTAGAAAATGGGTTGGCATTCGAATGGTTATCATTTTACTGGTTTCCCTGATTTGGTGGGATCATTCTCATCCATGTAACCATCTCATCCTCTCATATATATTTATGGGATTCTCATGGAAAGGGTTAAGAAAGATTAATTGGAGAATTGGCGAAGGAATTGTGTGAAGAACCCAACTTGAACAGAAGCTTGGAGACTCTAGCAAGTCTATCAAGAGGAATTGGATCTTCTTCATGCAAGGATTGAGCAAGTGTGTGTGTTGGAGCCAAGAGTCACCGAAAGGAAGCTTGTGACATCAAGGCGATCAGGTTGTATCTTCTACTTTTGATTAATATGATACAATGACATGTCCTTTTCCCATAAAGTCATTCTCACTTTATTGTGTAATTCCTTGATCATACACATAAGTTGACGATTGAATACGTTTTGCTATCTTCACTTTGGTTGGTTTGTGTTGTCTTGGTCTTGACCTCACGAGAGCACCAGAGCGAAGTGGGAGAAACAAAGATCCAAGGAAGTGATTCAAAGGTATGTCACTTGTTCCTCCTTATTAGCTATTTCAATGGTCATAACTTAGGGAAAGACTCATGTCCTATCCTGTTTTGTTCTAGATCCAGGTGGATCTATGGAGATTTGTTAGTGTTCGCACCTACCGATTAGTCCGATAAAAAAATTGGCGACTTTGTTGGGGATGCAACCCTTTCCTTCGTGGTTTTTGGTGTTTTTCCTTGGCCATTTTCTCTTTCCTTACCTTTCTTCATTTATGTCAATCTCTGAGTCTTCAGGACATCATGATAAACTCTCTGGGTCTAGGGAGATCTGTTAGTGTCTGCACCTACCGATTAGTCCGATAACAATAAGTATAAAAAGTATGTAATAGATGGGCATTATGAGAAGATGCTGCAGAGAGGATTTGAATAAGATCAGAAAATATAGTGCAGAGGATTGTTGGCAGATCATCGATGGAAAGATCAGAGTAAGTGGAACAAAGTAAGCTTGGGAGGAGAAGCATTTCTGATCATTTGGATCCCATTCAAAATTCTCGATGGTTGTCATATCTCAATGTAGATAAGAAGAGCATGCAGATATGGAGGATAGATCTTGAGCATTAGATCCGAGTGCGAGGAAAGACCATCATAGGATCCAGGAGAATCTGCACGATCTTTAAAAGTGAAAGGTGAAGTGAGTTCGCAAAATCCCAAAATCCTGATGTAGACACAATGAAGACTTGTGAAATCATGAAAAGATCCTAACCATCAATACACCAAAAGACGTGGACCGTTGATCTAAGCTTCATTTCAGAGTTTCTCCTATCACAACTTGGAGTGACAAGAACCTCCCTCAAAGGAATCACGATATGCGAATTCATGAAGAGATCTGGACCGTCAATACACCAAAAGACGTGGACCGTTGATCTAAGCTCCATCTCAGAGTCTTTCCTATCGCAACTCTAAGTGATGAGAATCTCCATCTAAGAAACTATGAGATGCGAACTCATGATAAGATCTGGACTGTCAATACACCAAGATTCTGGACCGTTGATCTAAGCTCCATCTCGGAGCTTCGCCTATCGCAACTTGGAGTAGCGAGAAACTCCATCTAATAAATTGTGATTTAATCGCAGCCGTCAAATCAATGTGTGATCTGGACCATTCATCCGACTCCATTTTGGAGTTTCACAAATCGCAACTTGGAGAGGCAAGAAACATAACCACAATAATGCTGAAATCGTGATATGATCTGAGCTGTTGAATCAAGATCAGATCTGAACCGTCGAATCATAGGACAAGTGGCAAGCAATTATAATTTCACTCAACGAAGCATGGTGTGGAAACTCAGGAAATACGAAGCACCTTTGGGCACATCCTATGGTCACCACCGGTGGTCACAAGAAGGGAAGGAGTCAATTCAGATAAGCTCCATTTCGGGGTTTCGAGGATCGCGGCTTGGAGAGTCGAGATGCCTCGTATCTAGATTCACGAAATGCGAAATCATGAAAGCATTTTATGCATAAGCATGTGGTCACAACCATTGGGCACATCGATGGAAGATGGAGGAAGAAGCTAGAGGTGCTAAGCTTCACCACAGGGATCCCAAAATGTCGAATTACGAAATGGTGAAACAGGCACAAGATTCATTAATCTTAATCCAATGGTTCAAGTGAGTTTGAATATTATCGGAGGGCTACTGTTCTCTCTCATAGTTAATTCATCAGTTACGAATTAGTTAGCAAAACTGATTCATGATTCTTGATCGGTTGGCGTTTCAGTTGCTTAGACAATTTTCTTTTGCCTAAGAAGATTTGAAGTGCAACTACTATGGGTGTGGTGCATAAAAGAAAAAGATACAGACTATGTGGGGTTGGTCGTTCTAGACAAAAAATAATTAAACTGTAAGAAAGGGAAAATCACAAGATGCACATTGTGAGATAAAAATTAGAGAAGAGTAACAGATGAGGAATAGATTGAAACAAGAGCAGAATTGCAGAATAGACTAAAGCATAAGAAAAATTATAGAATAGACTAAAGCATATCAGAATTACAGAACAGACAAAGGAAGAGAAGAATGGCAGAACAAGTTGAAGCAGAGCAAAATTACAGAACATACAAAGGAAGAGAAGAATTGCAGAACAGTTAGAAGAAGACCAGATTTACAGAACAGAGAAGAAGTGGTAAGAATCGATTTATCTATCTTGTTGGTTATTTAATCATTCATTAATATTCTAGGGTGGTTGGGAGGTGCTAGGGATGATTGTTGTCCTCAGAGGTTCAAGTGGGTTCTTGAACACAGGGAGTTGCAACTTCCTTCTGGTTGTAGCTAGAGAAACCAAGGTGGCAGGGTGGTTCAAGAGAGAACAAGTGTTCTCTGTTATACAAGTTGGAGCCTGTGTAACTGGAAGTTGGTGCTAGAATAGTAAGGGAGTTGGTGCTTCCTTCTAGTGGGTTCTAGAGAAACCAAAGAGTTGGTGCTCTCAAATAAGTTGGAGGTTGTACAACAAAGGTAGTAGCCTCACATTGAGTTGGTGCTCAATTATAGATGATGTATATAACTTAAAAGATTGCCCATCATTTCGAAGAAGAAGAGTTTTTCTCCCTTTATGGGTTTCCTCGTGAAAAACTGACTCTATGTATATATTATGTGTGACTGATGCTCATTATTTATATCATCTATATGTTGTACAATATTGATGGTAACTTGAAGAAAATTTAAGAATGGTTTAATAGATTTATTATTNCATATCCTTTGATGAATTTCCTGTAGTATCCGGTATGTCCTAACGTTGCTCTTAACTAGAAGACTGTTTTTGGTGCTGGTAAGTTCACAATGACTGCGCTCTTTGCCCGATCCACTAGTAAGCCTTGTTTGCATACTATGTTGCCCAATAGTATCCCAAACGGTGTTCCAAATATGCATTTCTTGATATTCAATGATATCTGGCACTGTCTGCGTCATTCCAAAATTAGTCGTAACACTTCCACATGGTGTTTCAAAAGTCTATAAACTGTCCAATCATCCAGGTATACTTCGAGAAACTAATGGATGCATTCCTTAAATGATGCGATGACCACTCTGGAGAATATGCCGTGTGCATCATTTAGTCCAAACGACATGACTGTGTACTGATAAGATCCCCATTTTGTCGCAAACGTGTTCTTGTGTCTATCCTCCTGTGCTATCTTAATCTGATGGTAGCCTGAGAATCCATTAGTGAATGAGTAAGCTTCATGTCCCCCCACATTCACTAACACTTCATCTGTAAATGGTGTAGGGAATGGATCATGTAGGCATGCATCATTCAACTTCCTCAAGTTGACGCATATCCTGATCCATCTTCCATTTTTCTTGTCCTGTACTACCATTGGGCTTATCCATTCTAATTCCTCAACTGGTTCAATGATGCCAGCTTTGAGCATCCTATTGATCGCATCTTTAAATTTCTATTTATATATGGGGTTCAGTCTGTAAGGTCATTTTTTAAAAGGTCTCACGTCTGATCTGAGTGGTATCTTCATTTCTCCTAATTCTCTGGATATACCCTTCATCTCTGTAAATCTTATGGGAAGAAGGTCACTATATTCGTGCAACAATTCTGTGATTCTTTCCAAGGTCTGCTCATCCTAGCAATATCCAATGTTGGCTATTTTGGGCCGCTCGACGGTTTCGATGTTAACCTTCTTTATATTTATTGGCATAGAAATGACTTCTGATTCTATGGGTGGTTCTTCCACATCTCTTTTGCTTCGACTTCTTCAATCTAGATATCACGTGGGCCATCTTCTTCTGGTGCTTCCTCCTGTACATGGTAACATGACAATTGTTCCTTGACTGTCTGCTTATTCCACTGCTTCTCTTCTATAATAAGTTATATTTTTGGTTCTTCAATGAATATGATTCCTCTGATCTGTTTCAGGGCTGCATCTATGTTGGGGTTCTCATGATCAAATGAGAAAGTGATGGTAAAATTATGTTGCAGTTTCGTCCATGTTGTAGTTTCTTTGCGTAATTCCTGGTCTATATACCAGTTTGCTGGTATGCCCTCTTGTTACAACTGAATCCTCCTGTGGACAAGAATATTCCCTCTTGGTCTCTAGACTCCTAAGACCAAGACAGAAGAGTGCTTAATATGGACACTAACATCCTTTTAGATCTAATCAAGCTAATATGTCAAGGAGAAGAATAAATATATGTACCTTGTGAACGACATTTGTCCTTGCAAATTCCAAGCTGAGCTTTGATCTTGAGCTCCTTGATAGGTCCTGCAAAACAAGCAAAGGTACAAAAGACTTCCTACTCTACTGATATTAGCTCAGATATGGATCCATCTACTACAGACAAACTTATATGGAACAGGTACAAGTTTGAAAGAAATAGGCCAAGCATTGATTGTATTAATGAGAACAAGTAAAAGTACTTACAATCCTTTGAATGAAGGTGGAACAAATTCTTCCAATTCTCCTTATCCAACCCCTTTTCTCAAGTAATATCCACTGATTGCCTTGATGACATCTCACTCATGAGATCATAAGTTTGATGTGATTCTCAATCTCCATCCCCCCTTTTTACCATGAGAAGGCCTCCTTGTATAACCTTAGAGAGGTTCAACCACTTAAGAGATATTTGGGATGAGTTGAGGATTTCTCTCCTCCAGTTGAGGATCTCCCCTAAGATCATGCCTTGACCATCTATTCAAATCCAACTACCTTCAGGAATTGAGGGATTCTTCCCTGATTTGCCTCAACAAACCCAAAATTTGCTCAAAAAAGGCAGTGCTCCCCCAAAAGGGGCACCAGAGCGCTGTAGCACTCCCCCAAAGAGGCCCAGGGAGTGCCAGTGCTCCCAATTAATGGGTAGGGGAGGACTCCTCTCCAAAATTCATTTTAAAGTGGTTTTTCAAATGGCAAAAGGCTTGTACTCCTTGTCAATTGATTTCTCTTCTTCCAAAATGGCCTTTGAGGTGTCTTAAGTGTCTTTATGACGTCATTAGAGGTACGCCATAGGAAATATGGCAGTATGATGTTTTTGACACTTGCGGCACTTATTATAAATATGTGACACTTGCAGACAAGATGTGACACTTACAACACTCGTAATGACGACACTTGTGACACTATCAAAGTGAGTAATTTTGAGGTGTAATAGAATACCCCCCAAAGTATGAAGTTAGAATATGATGATGACTGAAGTGCTTTGTAGACTTTTTCGAGTAAGGGTATGGACACAGAGAGACTAGAAAAATCTACACACAACCATCAAACAAATATTATGACATGTTTCAAACCTAAGGCAGGCATACCTATGCTTGGGTGACAAAGACTCGTAAGGTATGGCCGCCATAAAATACACTGCAGATCCATAATTGTATTGATAAAAAGGTATAGCCACCAATGATACAATGTGGATATATACTCCCATGACATGAACTGATTGTAGCCACAAAAAATACACTGTGGATCTATGAGATGACAAGACATAGCCATGACCAATACAAAGTGGATCTATGTAATAGTATATGTATCAATGTTCAAGAGAAACTCTGTCGCAACCTGGGTAAAGCACATATCAGAGTGAATCACTCAACCCAAGGTATTCATACCGATCCTGATGTAGTATGAATCTAACCATGTGAATAGATGTCCTGATGTCAAACATGGTAGAAACCACTTGATTACCGGTCAATGAGGTAAACTGTTAACAAGCGTGAGAGAGATCACCATTAATATCAATGATTCCCAAGGTACTTTAGTACATTCCAATGAATGCAAATAGATGAGCTGAAGTCGAGCATCCATGGAATCATCTGATCATGGGTCAATGATGTAAACCCACTGTTAGACATGAGGAGGCCTGCCATTGAAGCATGCAGGTCCTAAGTTACTAACTGGTTTCTAAGTCTAGTTCCCGAATAATGTGTTGAAGTTGACAGGAATAGACTCGTTGCAGGAGGGCCTTGATGTATCCCCCATCAACGACATGAAATAAACACAGAGATGTAATTGGTGGATCAAATGAACATGGATTGACACAGGTATTGAAACAAGATATTTGTGATGGCTGACTCTCGAGGCAGATACTTCCCTTGAACACTGAGGCACGATAGTAGAAACATGACATGGACCAAAACACGATGATGCAGTGGATATTGTGACTTTCGTCAGGTGACCCAAAGGAGTAGGAAAAAATCAAAGGATTGGTTCAATGCAAAGGTTTAGCGGATTAATATGTGTGCAAAGACAAAGTGTCGTGTTCAAGGGTGACTCTAAGAGTGTCTGGTATTGTTCTCAGAAACTGCTTGGCTTGGTTCCTTCAATTTTCCCCCCATCCAGATAGACGAGTACCTCTTTTTAATTTAACAAGATTGAGGAGGGTAACACATGCTTGATATAACTCACCTTCTATAAGTCCCTCTTCCTTTGTTTAATGAACTGGAAGAAGAAAGGGTTCAATCCCATATGGGCCCTTCAATGTATGATTGTTTAACGAGTCCAGAGAAGGTAAACTTGGTGGTTTTTCATATTTAGAGAGTCTAAAAAAGAACTTAAAGATGACTCCATTGTTGTCCTTTTTCGTAATGTTAGTCTCACAAGACCCAAAAAGAGATAAATTATCACTCCAAATATGCCCTTTGAAATCTTTTAACAAGTGGGAAAGGAAGCAAGATCACTCGACAATCTTTTCACATTTAGAGAGTCTGAAAAGAGCTTAAAGAAGACTCCAGGGGGTTCCTTTTTCATATATCCATGCGAGCCCGAAAAAGAGATAAAAGTTTTCTTGGTTACATTCTCATGTTTTTATGAGCATGAGAAAGAACAAAGACTAAGCTCAGTACTCTGCCCCCAGCTTGAAAGCTAGTGGCTTGACTCCAGAATGATCATCAAAGGTTGGAGATGTGCCTCCCAAGCTTCAATTCATTCACCAACTTTGAGGTTGTCACCAATTTCTCTACTAGATGAGAAAAAGGAGAAGGGTGGATGAAAAGAAGGTTCAAGAGAAGTGATTGTTTCATTTTTTAATGAGCTTGACACAGGAAAATAACTATGCTCAGGGCTCCAGGTTCAATCCCCAGATTGTTGTTTCATTTTTTAATGAGCTTGCTACATAGAGGAAAACTATGCTCAAAGCCTCTGTTTCATTTTTTAACGAGCCTGCTACAGAGAAGAGAAACTATGCTCATAGACTCTCCGTGATCATCGCTTCCAAGAGAATAACACTCTGTAAGGACACCATGTCAAGGGACAAGACTCGGTCATGGCTTCCAAGAGATCTTCACTGAATGGAAGAACATTACTCTGGAAGGAACACATGTCAAGGGTCGTGATAGGGGTAAGGAGATCAGGCTCCAACAACCCTACCGAAGAGATCACCATGTCCACTACCAGATCCAAATCATTGGAAGTTAAAGTCATGGGAGACAATGCCACATAATTAACATGTGGTAGGGGTGATACTGTCTACATATAAGAACCATTTAGGGAGGTAATCCAGTCAGGACCGATGAATGAAAGTTGATCAATAGTCACAATTCTTCCATCGTGAGGGAAAGATATCACATGAAAGAGAGTGGATACAATAGCTTTCATGGCATATACATAATCTTTCCCAAGGAGTAAAGCGAAATCCAAGGGGTCTCGAACTACCATGACATCAATAAAGACAGTTTTCCCTCCCAAAGTTACAAGAAACTGAAGAAGGGTCCCTAAAGGTTGACTCGTTCTTCTGTTAAAAGCTAACAGATTCTGTGTAACTGACACAAGCTGAGGACAACCCAAAGCGTGCTAAGAAACAGAGGACACAATACTAACGGACACACCTTCATCTATCAGCGTTTGAGGAACGTCCCGACCACAAACATGTACTGTAATATGGAAAGGAATGTGAGAGGGAAGACGAGGTCCAGTTAGCGCACCCCAGTCAAAAAGGATGGCCTCATTACTTGGAGGGGTTTTTGTAGGAGAAGGAGGAATGCCCCTCGGTACGGTATATTTTGTATCAATGAGAAAAAAGTGGGCAGTATCGGGTTTACTCTCTAGAGGGAGAGTAGGATCGACCAAAGGTCGACTTGGATTGACCAATGGTGGATTTGGATCGACCACTTTGACAATATTCATAGGAGGAGTGGGATTGACTGATGATGTAACCAAATCAACCACTTTGGTTTTACCCTCTAACAGGAGAGTGGGATCGACTGAGGATGAAAACAGATCAACCACTTGGGTTACACTCTTTTGATGAAGAGTGGGGTTGATCGATGATGAAACTCGATCAGCTACTTGGGTTTGTGGTTCAATCAAGGAGGAAACTAGATTGACCATCTGATTAATCAGACTGACCAAGGATGGTACCAGATTGATCAATCCATGAACTAACGATGGGTTGAGGGAAATCTTACGATAACCTTTTGGAAGTTGAATTTTTTCCAAAAGAGAAGAAGCCTCATCCATATGAGGATAAAGGTGAGAGTAATGATCACCTTTACATAACATGCAAGGGAGCTTGACAGTTTTCTTCTTCTTACCAACCTTAACATCACTAGTTGATGGGGTATCATCGACATGACCGGAAGAGGCCGATGATGTGGAAGACCACATTTCTAATACCTTGATAAGACCAGGGAAATCCCTCAGAAAGTGGTCACCCTTACAAAGGCTGCAAGGAAATTTGGGTTTCATATTCTTCATTTTAATCTTGTTGACCTCATCAACACTCCCAGTACTATTAACAGTAGTTGGTTGCTTAGATCCAACATCGGATGTTGTTGGAGCTTTGGTCCTTTTTGGGCTCTTCTTCTTCTTCTCTTTTCATTTCTTCTTCTTCTGAGCAACCTGGCTACTTGCTTTAGAGCTTTCGCTAGGCGTAGAAGGATAAAGGGAAGGAGACTTAATGGGCGAAGAAGGAAAAAAGTCAACATGAGGTTAAGGTGTGGGTGGTGTACTAACATCTAAAGTATTAGGTGTAGTTGAAACATTGGGAGGATTCAAGATGACCGGAGTGGGGAACAACCAAACTGGTAATTCGATGGTGAGTCCTGGAAGACTCAGTGTGGTAAGATATGGAGGACCAAAGTTTCCAAAATAAGGAAAGGTGTAAGGTTCCCCGGGACAAGGGGTTCCTCCATTGGTACTCTCAGGAGTTGACACCATTAATACTTACTCGACCTAAGGCCCACTAAGTAAAACAAACAACACATGCTATGAATCTGAGAAGCAATCAATCAAACAAACCTTCCCACGATGAAACCACTAGTTGGTGATGAAATCCAACATTGCGAGATAAAAATAGGAAGGGGCGGGGATAGAGCAGGTGGATCAGTTATGTTGGTGACCTGCTTAACGAACTTATGCCTTAGTGCAAGCTTCCACACAGTAATTATGGATTTACCCTCCAAGGAGCCTGAGTGATTTTGACCAACATCTGTCCTAGGTACAGTGAGACTTCCCTTCACCATCACCTTATGTAAGACCCTAAATATTGTGGCTACTAAGGTCACCAAATCGCAGTCATCCCATGGGTAGGTACAGTTGACAGTCCAGTCCAAATGTAAGGGCAGGGTATCTAGCTCGAAATCAACTTGAAAGTCTTCCACTCAACATTGTGGGTATACCTTCAAGCGACCCCCATAATATGATCCGACTACTACAATCAGTCAAACCACGGAGGGATAATATCCATATCTCTCCCGAGTGTGACCTCGTGCGTAACCCTTGTGTGAGAGGGGGATCCCAGAAAGCCTATATGACAATCGAATTTCACTTTCCCTACCACAAGATACTAAGTTTGTTTGATAGATTTGGAAAGTTATCCTTTCAACCTATTCCAAATCCCTACACCTTAAGCTAATGTAGGTTTGCCTAACAAAATGTAAAAAGTCTGATAAATTTTAGTTTAGCGTTGATTTTAGTGGTTTTTGTTTACTCAGAGGTGTATGAGAGTGAAGACTGATGATATTCTGACTCAGTTCCCAAAACATGCATAAGAAATGATAAGCAGTCTTTTCTTTCAATGAATGTCTAATTAAGGGAAGGAGAAGGATTTTCCTTTCACCATCAAACACCAAGATGAAATTACCTCATGCAATAGTCCTCAATAAGGAATCCAAATTCAATGCTAAAATGTTTATATGTGACTGATAACCAGTAGATGTAAAGCTTCCTATGCTAATCGAACTTCAAGAGTTGTGAGATTTAAGCAATCTGGAAGAAAACTTCACATAAACCAAAAGACACCCTTGTTGTGATCAAACAAGAAATAGAAAGCCAAAAAATCAAAAGGAAGGAGAAATATATTGGACAAGATGACTCAGAGATCATAAAGAAAAGTAGAAAAGACCTTTGAAACCCCTTACAAAGTTTTCACTCATTCATATAAACGAGAGGAAAATGACAAATTGCCTCCAAATCATGAAGGACAAATTGAAAAGTAAGGAAAAATGTCAAAAAATACAAACAAAAGAGGATGAATCCTTAGAAAACAGGGCATTGAAGGCCAATACCAAGATGGACTGAAAGTATGAGACCCTAAGAAAATGTAAAAAGTAGAAACTGAACCCCCAAAATTGAAAAACTAGAGGATTTTTCACAAAAAAAGGGAGCGCTCTAGTGTAAGGGGTACCAAAGCGTTATAACACTCTGTGTAAGACCAGTAGGGAGTGTTGGCACTCTGATAACAAGGGTAGGGGAGCGATCTGCTTCAAAAGCTCAAAACATTTCCTAGAAACTAAAAAATTCAAGAAAATTCAGTCAATCAGGGTGATCATGATGACATAAAGAGGTAATCAAACCATTCTAAGAATACAAAAGATAATATGGAGAAGGTCAAATGATTAGGAAAAGGGTCAAAACAAGACCTAGGAAAGGAAACACAAATAAGAGTTCCTCCCAGTGGAGTCGCCAATTTCTGTTACAGGTGAATCCTCCTGCGGACAAGCGGATTCCCTCTTGGTCTCTAGACTCCTAATACCAAGACAGAAGAGTGCTTAACATGGACATTGACATCCTTTTAGATCTAATCAAGCTAATATACGAAGGAGAAGAATAAAGATATGTACCTTATGACCAATGTTTTTCCTTGCAAATTCCAGGTTGAGCTTCGATCTTGAGCTCCTTGATAGGCCCTGCAAAACAAACAAAGGTACAAAACACTTCCTACTCTACTGAGATTAGCTCAGATATGGATCCATATACTGCAGAAAAACTTATATGGAACAAGTACAAGTTTGAAATAAACAGACCAAGCATTGATTGTATTAATGAGAACAATTAAAAGTACTTACAATCCTTTGAATGAAGGTGCAACAACTTCTTCCAGTTCTCCTTGTCCAACCCATTTTCTCAAGTAATCTCCACTGATTGCCTTGATGACATCTCACTCATGAGATCATAAGTTTGATGTGATTCTCAATCTCCATCCCCCCTTTTTACCATGAGAAGGCCTTCTTATATAACCTTGGAGAGGTTCAACCACTTGAGATATATTTGGGATGAGTTGAGGATTTCTCTCCTCCAGTTGAGGATCTCCCCTAAGATCATGCCTTGACCATCTATTCGAATCCAACTACCTTTAGGAATTGAGGGATTCTTCCCTGATTTGCCTCAACAAACCCAAAATTTGCTCAGAAAAGGCAGTGCTCCCCCAAAAGGGGCACCAGAGTGCTATAACGCTCCCCCAAAGAGGCCCAGGGAGTGTCAACGCTCCTTGTCAGTGGGTAGGGGACTGATCCTCTCCAAAATTCATTTTAAAGTGGTTTTTCAAATGGGAAAAGGCTTTTACTCCTTGTCAATTGATTTCTCTTCTTCCAAACTGGCCTTTGAGGTGTCTTAAGTGTCTTTATGATGTCGTTATAGGTATGACATAGGCAAGATGGTAGTATGATGGTTGTGACAATTGCGACCCTTATGATCAATATGCGACACTTGAGGACAAGATGTGACACTTACAACACTCGTAATGACAACACTTGCGACACTATCAAAGTGAGTAATTTTGAGGTGTAACACCTCTAAAGTGTGAATGAAGTGGTGAGGCCATTACTTTGGTGATGTCATTATCCACAATGTTTTGCACTTCTCCAAGTGTTTCACTGGTGTCCCTAGTCCTTCATTTTCCATTGTTTGTTATATGCCTTTTCTTCGCCAAACCATATGCACAGTAATCGCTTACATTGATACCAATCTATGATAGTCTCCTTGTGTGTGCCCCACCATCTTGCGGGTGTGTCCTTGAGTGCTAAATCCAGTGCTAGTGGCCTCTGGTTCTCTAATACTTCATCTTCATATTGTGTTAAGAATGTTTCCAAATCATTTAGTCCATGGAAACTGGGCGGTTCTATGATTTGTATGCCTATCCACCATATTGCATGGTCTATTCTTGCACATCTTCTCGTGGATACTTCATGTAGTCTCTGCTTCCAGTTTTCTAACCCAGTGTCTGGGTCTACTGCGCATGAAGTAATGCTCCACCAACTGAGCACCTCGTCTACAGTTTGGTTTACATAATCCTCATCGCATGTAGTTGTTCTGTACAACTGGGTGATCTCCTCTAAGTCCAGGCAAGTGGGTTCTACAAACCTCTCCCCTTCTAATGGATATAGTGGTGCTATGACCCTGTAATCTCCAGATTCAAATGTCCTTTTCCTTGTTTTCAATTTAATTATGGCCTGGTTTTCAAACGCCCAATCTAGACCGAGTAGTGTCGGGTACAATGTTGTGTCATCTACTATTTCAATGACTTCAAAGTCTTCTTTAGTGCGCGCTCCATCAAGATCTACTGTTACTCCTTTCAGTCTACCCATTGGTAGGACTCTATGCTGGTTTGCTATTTTTAATTGGACATTTGAGTATCCCAATGTTGGCTCTCCCATGCATTGTCAGGTCTTCTTGGGTAGCACATTCACTTCGGATCCTAGGTCTAGTATAATGTCTCCCATATTGAAATTCCCAATGTTAGAATTTAGTCTAAACTCCCTACTTGTTCTTCTTTGGGTGTGTAGGTGATTGATGGTTTTGGTTCTAGATTTTCTTCCGTCTCACTGCTACATTTATCTTGTATGTTTTGAAATATTTTCACAGATGAAGGATCACTTAATAATTTTATGCATGATTACAAAAAACCTTGGATTGTACTTACTTGTCCCTTGGGTTGCATTTCGTTGGTATGATCCAACTATTGTGGCATCTCATATTTTGAGACTTCCTTGACTGGTTGTGCAGTTGAAGTCGACGTTGTGTCCTCCTTCTGAAATTCTTGTCTAGCTTCCCTAAAAGTCTCATTTTCTTTAGGCGCGTCGAACTTCTTCTTGGGGTCAATGTTCTTCTTTATCCATTGGTTCTGTGTTGGTTCTTTTTGAACTACGTCATTTCCTGTTTTCATTCCTCCACGAGTGACTATGTTGATGTTTCATCCGTTTTCCTTTTCCTTGGATGAAATCCATTGAAAATTTTGATTGTTTTGGTTCCTCTTTTCCTGAATATTTACTAGTAGTTTCAGAAATTCCTCTCTATCGTGGTCCAATGCGCGACAATACATACAAGTCATTGGTGGTAATGGGAATTCCCATGTGTAATGTCCTTGTTGTTGGAAATTGTGACATGTGAATGGTCCTCTACCATGTCTGAAACCTCCTTTGGCTCATCCTTCTCCTCTGTAGCTTGCGTGATCACCTCTCTGCATGTTATACTGTGGTGCCTAATTATACTTCATGGTATTGTATTGGGGTTGTGCCAGGTTGTACTGTGGCTGCACGTTATTGTAGGATTGTTGCATGATATTATAATACTGCTACATAGTGTTGTATGGGGCTAGGGATTGATTGAACTATGGCGTTGCTTGCCTAGTCATCATTTCGACCTGTACCCTGTATGTGTTTGATGTTCTTTCCCGCATCAGCTCCATAGTTCTGCAATCTTTGTCATTGTGGTCCACTGACTTACAAAAGGTGATATATGAATTCTTTGGAACTGTCTGGTACTTCTGCATCATCGTGTAGTGATAAGGGTCATGACCCAGTTTCTTGAATATTTCGCACCATAATCCTCCCCGTGGTAGCGGCTTTGGCATACCTGTTTCCATATACTGTGTGAATGTTGGGCATTTGTTCTTGTGGTGTCCTTCCATTCTGCATGTGGTGCACTAAATGACTTATCGTTTGTCCTTGTTCTTATTCTAGTTCAACTGAAATGTTAGATTCTTCAAATCCTCCTTCAATTCCTCAATAGCTAAGTCTGTCTGCTAGTACTGGTTCTCTTCCAGTTGCAAGGCTGCCTGTAGAGCCTCTACCTACGTCTTAAACTTCTTCTGTCGTAAGGGATATTTTATACATGGGAGTAGTGAGTTGAAAAATAGGTGCTGGTGTTGCATCTCAGTCATAAGGTATTTTAACTTCCCCTTTAGTCGCTTGAATCTCTGGTCAATCTCCCATACATACTCTCATGGTTTCTGTCTTATCTCGATCATCTCATTCATGTACTGATCCTCTGAGATTGACTTCTGGAACTCATTAATCAGTAGCTTCTTAATGTCTGCCAGTGTCCTCGTCATCCCAGAGGCATTGTTTGTGTCTAGACTCATGTAACAGTCTAGTGCACAGTCTCTTAGCATGATCGCTAGCTGTGCGAGTTTGGTATCTTCATCAATGATCTATTTTTCCTCCCATATCTTTGCACAAATGAACAAATGCTTATCAGGATCTTTTGCTGCTTCTCCTCGAAATTCTGGTAATATAATAGTGGGATCATGTCCTACCATTCTAAATACTGAACTACTACCTCCGCTGTACAATGTAGATACTTGACTAATACTGCCTGAACTGGATCCTCTAGTTGTTTCTCCTATGGTAGATGCACTTCTTATTGTTGGACTTCCTCCAAATTTCGTTTGTCTAAATGGTGGTGTTCTCTTTGGTGTATTGGTCACACATGGGTTTATGGGTTCCACACTGACATTAATNCTCCTCCCATTCTTGGGCCTCTTGTTTTCCTCTCATAGGTTGCATGTAAGATTTCCTCAATCTTCTCCATATCCTGGAGATCCTCTACCTCTTCCTCATCGCTCACCAAGCCCTCCCTCGCGGCTACGACTCTCTTCTTGGTATTCACCTTATATTGGTAGGGTACTCTGCTATGAATCGTTCCTGATGACGCCAAGATCCACTTAAGCTGGTCTTCATCCATCCATATAGGGTCCAAGAGTTCCTCCTCCTTCTTGCCTTTATCCTCACCTTCTTCCATTTATCCTCTCTCTGTCAGTGCTTCCCCCCTTCCCCCATGCACGTAGGGAAGTCTAGCTATCTGCTTCCATTGTCATTACACCTTTGTTATATAGAAATATTTTAATAGAAGTATACAATGATCGAATGTACCTTCCTTGAGGTCCACATAGAAATTCTTTCTCTGATGCACTGTATGACTTCATTGTGTTGACTGCAAACTTTGTGATGAAGCCTATCACAATAATGTCAAGCCAAAAGTCAACTACACGGGTGAATTTATTGTTCACCTGCTATAACTGATCAACCTGTACTGGGGTCCAATCTAGCTGTCGGATCCGGTTCGTCGCGTGGTTATCTTTCAAACTTAGTATCCACTCCTACAGTAGGTGGGGAAAATGACAGAAAAAGACTTCGTGTAAATCCGTGAACACGTATTTATCCAGATATTTGTGAGGTGTGATGCTAGGGTTTCTATTGTCTTTCTAGGCAAAATCTAGCTCTTTGTTTCTCAACCAGCCTTTGATTCCTGCGTTCGTGGGGTTCCAAGGTTTCAACATTCCCTTCTAGTGGCTCAATGGTATTCTTGTTTCACTCATTATTTTCTCATGCACTCTATATCATCTACTTATTCCTCTCTTGTTCCTCTTAACACGACAAAAAAACCATTTGTTGGTATTAAACTGCTCTCTCCTACTATATGAGTTGTTGAACCAAGGTTCATATCTTTCAGGTTACCAAAAAATCCTCTAAAACTATCGGCCCTTCTGGTAAACCAGAAGGCAACATAGTACACCGAATGCACTGTGCAGTCTCACCTAAGATAGCTTTAAATGGGTATCTATAAGACTCAAGTGTTTACAACCTAGGATTGAGTATGAGATAGGGGTTTTTTAACTAACGCCATGCACTACAAACTATGAAGGTACTCTACCTATTCCTGATGGGTACACATTTCCATTACATAGTTTACTTCCCAAGCATCATATTTGTGTTCCATAAAAATATATTAACTCATTTATTAAGAATAACTATAAACTACTGAAAGAAAGTAAGAGATGCATACATTCATCACATTACACAGTTATTACCATGGTTCACCCCCTCCTAGTCTACGTCCACAAATATTTGGCTCTTGGCTCTTGTATTATGGTATTTTCGGCGCCGTGCGCTTACAATTCCCCTCTTATGGGTAAGATCTATATGAGGAGAACTAGATCGCACCAGGCTCTACAACCTACAAACTAATCCTCAGATCTACCTTCTCTCCTCCGTTCTATCTCAAAAGCTTACAAAAATGGTACATAGTCGTATTGCATAATGCCTCCATTCATGTATTACTCTCAAGGAATGTTATAAGAACCCGACCCCTTAGAAAACTGTAAACTTACTGTAAAAACACCAACCTAATATATATCTTCCAATCAACCAACCTACCAACCTATATATGATACCTATGTATCTATATTTATACATTTCAGGCTCTTCATCCTTCTTACCGAAAATTACCAAAACCCTAACCCTATCGACATTAGGTCTTCCTTCCATGCATGCATGATGTTCTTCCTCCATCTTTTGCATTCCTTGTGCACACTTACCTGCATTCGCGAGTGATGTTATTTCTCCAGCTGTTACTTCTATTTCTGCATGCTGTCTTTCCCATGATCATCCTTCTTTCCACTTTGGCCTGGTGCCAACATGATGACATATAAGGTTTTTTTTATTATATAAAAAATAATATTTTTAGTTCTATAGTGAGAACAATAGAAATGATGTGAAAATTTATAGTCAAAGGACATATTAATATGAAGTCAATGCATTATCGATCATTATAGTCCCTCTATGCATTTGGTAGGGACTAATAAGGGCCATGCAACACATCAAGGTATGTGTATAATTAAACATCTTAGTAAGATACTAATGTAACAGGCTTAAAATAATAGGCAATTTGATCTTTCCATTTGAGAAAGATGGAAAATTATTTTAAACACACATTAGCATTAAGTTTATATAATGGATGTCATAGATTTTTGAACCAAGGAGGAAATCACATTGCCACTTAGCAATGAATTCATACAAAAAATTCCACCCTCACGAGATATTAAAAATTACATTGTGCCTTTCACTATCACTTATTTGGAGTTCAATTTTCTTCCCCACAAACAATGAAACATATTGGTCTACTCGTTTTATGCATTCAACCAAAGTCAGATTGCACATAAAATACAACGAAGATTTTGTTTTGGGTTATCCCCACCATGTATATTAGAATGCCATTAAAATTATGGATAAGGTTGACATAATTACATGTTTGACCTTATCACATTTTTATATCGCTTCAATTATAAGATCATTATGATTAGTCCCATTTTATCCAAGCTATATGAAGGTATTTTGGAAAAGGAGATAAACATATGGATAGAAAGCTACGGAAAAAGAGTTAAATGACAAGTCTGTTTTAGAGGCTATCATTCAACTATGGACCATCTTATCATGCTTAGGATCATTGCAGAGGAGTGTCATAAAAATAAAACCAATCTCCTTTGTTGTTCCATTGACTTTAGGAAATCTTTTGACACTATACCTAGAACTAACCTTTGGAATAGATTAGAAGTGCTAAAAGTTCCCTCTGAGTTGAGAGCTATTATGGCATGGTTGAATGAGATCGTTATTGCCAAGTTTAGGAGAGCTGAGGGATAGTCAGAAGAAATTGATTGTAATATTGGAGTCAAGCAAGGTTGTCCTCTATCCCCTACACTTTTATCATATACAATGACAAGTTAGAATATTGTTTGGAAGTTGCAAGTTGTGCTAGACCGACTCTAACTAGTATAGTCATCATCCTTCTCCTATATGCCAATGATATTGTTCTCATGGAAATAAATCCATATGAATTCAAAAAGAAACTTAGAATCACCAAGGACTTCTTCTCTAGTACAATGATGATGATGAACACTGACAAAATGAAGGTTATGATAACTAAATCCCAAAAGATCACCTATGATAGTTTCATGTATGACAACAATAGCTTGGGGGAAATACCTTCATACAAGTATCTTGGAATATATATTCATCACAAGCTCAATTGGAACTATAGAACTGAGAAAAGAATAAATGGAGAGTGGAAAGATTATTATGCAGTTGATAATAATTGTAAATTAATAGACCTTTGGCTATGGGATAAGAAAAAGTCCCTCTTTGAGACTCTTGTCATTCATGTTATCTTATATGTATGTGAAATTTGGGGATGCAGTATCTCTCGATAATATTGGAGAAATATATAGCATATCCAAAAGACATTTATCACTTATAATCTCAAAATTAAAGGTAATACACCCTATCCTATCCTCCTCATAGAAGCGAGTGTTTCCCCCTATTGTAACCCTTGAGATGTTTCTAGCTAGGAAACTATGCCAAGGCATCCATTCATAGTTAATTGATTTTAATTTTAAATTTCATCCCTAAAACAAAGTATTTTACTGTGTTTTACCTTAGAGCTTGATTGTTGATCTTTAATAAGTGAATATCATAACTTGAAATGAAAGATTTCAATATTTTAGATAATTTCAGATCTATATGAAAGACAAAGGAATATAAAGAAACAAAATTGAAAGGTTAACAATGTATTCAATTTCGAAAAAGTATCGTTTAACTTTCAATAGAGGAAATTATAAACAAATGTGTCTAACCTAAAGTAATATTGAATAAATAAAAATGAATGATTTATTAATATTCGTAAGGCATAATAGTTGTAAACACATGTCCAATTGATACTTACACTATAATTGCAGAAATCTGTGAATTTTATAATTCCTTTGAAGTTGTAGTAGTGGTAGTCGTACCAAATTGTTACATTCACAACATCATATACATAGTTGAAGAACAAAATTATGAAATACTAGAACCATATGATAACAGGAAAAACATAAACTAAAACAATGAAATTGAGAAACACTTAAGTTTTGTGAAAATATAATTTTATTAAAAATATCAATCGTTTCTCAAGCAAAAGACAACCCTTTTTACATACAAGTTTCTCTCCTTTATACAAAAATGAGTATAACCACAAGTGGTTATCAAGAGATGTATTTTAACCTCAAAATTATAACAACATATCTGACTTCACAAAGGAAGTAATTAATACATTCGAATTGAGATTTGCCCAAAAATATCTCTTGATTTTTCTCCAGCTGTTTTGATGACTCATTCCATTAGAAAATGAATTAGAAGTTTCCAATTCTCATTTGATGGGTTGTTTAATGACATCATCTTTTTGTATGCAATATCTAATTAGTTGTATTTCTCATATGAAGGAGGATTCAAGAATAGATTTTTGATCTTCCATAATAAATATAAATCATCTATAAGGATATCCACAATAGTTTCTCCTCTCAGGACTTTAGACATTCCTCGAAATTTATCCTCATTTTCTCTGAATTTGAAGAGGTTTATTATGTAATTTTCAAATGTTCTAGAAGTATTTCTTTATCATCCCATGATGAAAGAAATCCCACTTTTACCAAGTTTTCAAATTTATTGGTAAAAAACTCAATATTTCTTTTAACCATTATACATTTACTCTGTGCATGTTGTGTGAGACTTATTTTTGTGAAAATATTTTCCGTCTCAATTACAATTGCAGTTTTTTCCATCACCCCTTTACTCCTTAATGCTTATTTTGAGTTAGAATTTAGGAACTTGATGGTTCTGGTAGCAACTCGAGGCCTAGTTCCCAATTCTTGAAATGCTTGTTGTATGGCTTGATTTGCGTCACCAGTCATATAAAATTCTTCTTCAATTATCTTGAAGTGGTCCCAAATTTTGTTGATCTAAGTGATGATTTGATCCCAAATAATATGCATGGCTCCAATTAGATATGGTTTACCAAATAACTTATTTTGCAACTGTTCTATATCTCCTAGCATCTTAGCCTTCAACTTCTGATATTGCTCAATGGTTTTGTGCTTGTC
>SNQJ01S0069392.1:39028-52421 GCA_010110895.2 Picea sitchensis
TTGATTTTAATTTTAAATTTCATCCCTAAAACAAAGTATTTTACTGTGTTTTACCTTAGAGCTTGATTGTTGATCTTTAATAAGTGAATATCATAACTTGAAATGAAAGATTTCAATATTTTAGATAATTTCAGATCTATATGAAAGACAAAGGAATATAAAGAAACAAAATTGAAAGGTTAACAATGTATTCAATTTCGAAAAAGTATCGTTTAACTTTCAATAGAGGAAATTATAAACAAATGTGTCTAACCTAAAGTAATATTGAATAAATAAAAATGAATGATTTATTAATATTCGTAAGGCATAATAGTTGTAAACACATGTCCAATTGATACTTACACTATAATTGCAGAAATCTGTGAATTTTATAATTCCTTTGAAGTTGTAGTAGTGGTAGTCGTACCAAATTGTTACATTCACAACATCATATACATAGTTGAAGAACAAAATTATGAAATACTAGAACCATATGATAACAGGAAAAACATAAACTAAAACAATGAAATTGAGAAACACTTAAGTTTTGTGAAAATATAATTTTATTAAAAATATCAATCGTTTCTCAAGCAAAAGACAACCCTTTTTACATACAAGTTTCTCTCCTTTATACAAAAATGAGTATAACCACAAGTGGTTATCAAGAGATGTATTTTAACCTCAAAATTATAACAACATATCTGACTTCACAAAGGAAGTAATTAATACATTCGAATTGAGATTTGCCCAAAAATATCTCTTGATTTTTCTCCAGCTGTTTTGATGACTCATTCCATTAGAAAATGAATTAGAAGTTTCCAATTCTCATTTGATGGGTTGTTTAATGACATCATCTTTTTGTATGCAATATCTAATTAGTTGTATTTCTCATATGAAGGAGGATTCAAGAATAGATTTTTGATCTTCCATAATAAATATAAATCATCTATAAGGATATCCACAATAGTTTCTCCTCTCAGGACTTTAGACATTCCTCGAAATTTATCCTCATTTTCTCTGAATTTGAAGAGGTTTATTATGTAATTTTCAAATGTTCTAGAAGTATTTCTTTATCATCCCATGATGAAAGAAATCCCACTTTTACCAAGTTTTCAAATTTATTGGTAAAAAACTCAATATTTCTTTTAACCATTATACATTTACTCTGTGCATGTTGTGTGAGACTTATTTTTGTGAAAATATTTTCCGTCTCAATTACAATTGCAGTTTTTTCCATCACCCCTTTACTCCTTAATGCTTATTTTGAGTTAGAATTTAGGAACTTGATGGTTCTGGTAGCAACTCGAGGCCTAGTTCCCAATTCTTGAAATGCTTGTTGTATGGCTTGATTTGCGTCACCAGTCATATAAAATTCTTCTTCAATTATCTTGAAGTGGTCCCAAATTTTGTTGATCTAAGTGATGATTTGATCCCAAATAATATGCATGGCTCCAATTAGATATGGTTTACCAAATAACTTATTTTGCAACTGTTCTATATCTCCTAGCATCTTAGCCTTCAACTTCTGATATTGCTCAATGGTTTTGTGCTTGTCATTTAGTTGTTCTTTGAAAACTTAAATTTCCTCACTTTGTGTGGAAACCGATTTCTTTAGCTTCTCAATCTCAGCCCCCTTCAGATATTGTTCTGATAATGCTTTAGATAACCCCTCAAATGGGTCTATGTTCTAGATTATTTTCGGCACGAAATGAGAGCAGATATATAACACATAAATATATAGAAATATTGCAAGAGAACTAGTAATATAACAAAGATATATGAGATATATAATGAGAGGCACATACAGTAATACACAATTTCTATTAATGAGCGAAATGTACAAAACTGTAGAAATACAGAGTGAAAGACTTGCTAGAATGGTGGCAACTTATCTCTGAGAAGAGATGTGACAACTACTCACATTCACAAGAATATGATTATTACAATGAGGCTCCAAAGGCGTTTTTAACATAAAGAAAATCCAAAACCCTAACCCTGGAAGATGAAAATCCAACAGTTTTGTGGACCCCTTTTTGAGTAGTTTGATGTATCAACCTCCTGGGGGTGTAACTTTGGCATACGATCTCTATTTAGCATGCACAATAGCTTGTTGGAAAGGTATCAATGAGGAGATTCATTTTGGGGGTCCAATGAGGGCCTTCGGTTATCATTGAGTTTCTCTATCATGAAAAAAACATTTTTTAGGCCTTCAAAATGGCCCCGAAAATTTAGGAACCGAAAAACTGCTAAAATAGTAAGTTGGCAGAAAACTATTTTGAGACATTTGGAATAGGTGGGTGGCCACGGATATCCACCTGGATAAATCCTCCCTCCTTAGGAATCAATGGTCTCTATTGCGTTGAGTTCTAGAGGGAGAGGGGAAAGCACTTGCCGAATCTGAACCTTGGTGAGATGCTTGCCTTGCTGGAGTGTTGCGTTGCTTGGTTTGTGGGAGGTTGTTGAGAACCTGATGAGATGATTGTGTGCAGAAGGAATATTTTCACTTTGTTTCAATCTTGTTGACCTACTTTTGTTGAATAGAAGGTGCTTGGACTGAGGCTACAGTGGTTGTAGTGTCCTTCTATTCACCTTTTGAACAAATTGTGAAGAATATGAATTTTGTAGTATGAGATAATACCTTGCAACACTGCTTAGGTGGGACAGTAGTTAGAAATACCTCTAATATTATATAAATATGACTGCCCAGAGTAACAATGACACTACAGGGTCGAGACTCATAAATAACATGGCGCTTCCACATATATGGTTGGCCCAAAAGAACATCACATACATCTAGTGGGGAAATATCACATAATACCTCATTCTTGAAGGGTTGGATGCCATATGAAATTTGGCACTACTGGCTCACACAGACATCTTGTCCTTGGTGAAGCCACCGGATGTTGTATGGTTGCGGGTGTGGTGTTTTCGACAATCTAAATTGTTTTACGAACTCTGCTAAGATGTGGTTCTTCTAGATTTTGCTATCAACAATGAAATGCAACGGGGTCCCCTTCACCCACATCTATGAATGAAAGAGGGCACTCCTCCTCTTCAGGATATGTTGGTTCTTCTGGTTGAATTGTTGCAGTCGTGACAATAGCAGTGGGGTCTGCATCCATGATCTATCTTCTCCCATTATTTTTTGAATCATATTTCGATTCGGGGTTCAACTCCTTTTCATTGATCTCGGCCACCAATGATTTTTTGAGAGACATTCATAAGTGTTGTTCCAGGGGATTTGTGGAAATCAAACCACTTTCTAGTGTCCTTCTTCGTCTTCCCGTGACCCTTCTTTTCCTGTGGCTTGAAATGGTTTTTTTGAGGCTGTTTGTTAGGGCCATTTTTATCATACTTTGGTTGTTGTAAATTTGCAGACCCAATCTCTCATTTGTTCTGGTGTCTAAATTTCTGCTCAATTTTGACAACATATCGATAGGAAACTCGCAGTGATGAGATGTCTAGGAAATCCATTTCGGTTTGGATGTACTTATGTAGAGCCCTACGATATTTCAGAACCAGACGTCGCTCAGAGTCTTTAATACCCATATTGGTGCGCAAGGTATGGAAATTATTTTTGAACTCCAATACTCTTTGGACCCTTTCTTGTCATAGTGGTCCACCTCATGTATTGGTCAACATAGTTACCAATAGGGTAATACTGTTCCTTGGCCGCATCCACAAAATGATCCCTAGTGGGCTCGGCCCCATACATTCCAGACTCCTCTGTGGAATTTTTATCCCAGTAAGTTTCCCAACAATGTTTGACATGGGGGAGATCCTTTAGGAGTGCGAAGGTGATCTTTTCCCCATCGAAAAAATTGTGAGCAGAGAAATAACCTTCTCATAGATTTAACCATTTTTCTAAGGCATCTACATTTATATGACCTTCAAATATGGGAATATAAAAATTGACTTGTACATTGAAAGGAGAGGTGCTTCAAAAGTGGTCTCTTGATGAAGACGTTCCTGCTTTTATTGGCAGGAGTTGAAAGATGTGGGAAAAATTCTCCACCATTTCGCCCCTCTGTCACGTGAGAGCTTTCTCAAGCAACAGATTGATAGAATCTTCTGCTCCATCATTTTTATTTTCTTCCACCATGGAGTGTTTCTTGGGAATGCGAGAGAGATTTTCTTCAAGAGAGACAAGCTCGAGACCCAACTTGCTATACTCGGACCTTGTCGGGGACATGCACTGAAAAACGATCAAGAGCAGCCTGCTCTGATACCAGTGATCTAGATTATTTTCAACACAAAATGAGAGTGGAGATATAACACATAAATATACAGAGATATTGCAAGAGAGCTAGTAATATAACATAGATATATCGGATATATAACAAGAGGCACATATATATAGTAATACACAATTTCTATTAATGAGCGAAATGTACAAAACTGTAGAAATACAGAGTGAAAGACTTGTTAGAATGGTGACAACTTATCTATGAGAAGAGATGTGACGGCTACTCACATTTGCAAGAAGATGATTATTACAATGAGGTTCTAAAGGAATTTTTAACATAAATAAAATCCAAAAACCCTAACCCCAGAAGATGAAAAGCCAATAGTTTTGTGGACCCCTTTTTGGGTAGTTTGGTGTATCAACTTCCCGGGGGCGTAACTTTGGCATACGATCTTTGTTTTGGGTGCACAATAGCTTGTTGGAAAGGTATCGATGAAGAGATTCATTTTGGGGGCTCAATGAGAGCCTTCGACTATCATTGAGGTTATCGATCATGAAAAAAACGTTTTTTAGGCACTCAAAATGGCCCTGAAAGTTTAGGAACCGAAAAACTGCTAAAAATAGTAAGTTGCCAAAAAAATGTTTTGATCTGTTTAGAATAGGTGAATGGACACTGATATCCACCTAGATCAGTCCACTGACCTTTTAAACTGTGAATAATAAGACCCTTTCTTGAGGAATTCAATTTTTTTCTCATACATTTCCATCTGATCCCTCATTTGTACTATTTGTTTTAGTAGTTAATCATTTTCTTTCTATATTACCTGTAACTCTATAGTATGAACATGGTCAAATACAAGAATGTTGAGATTTTTCTTCAATGCCTGGATTTCTGTGTCTTTTGTCTTTATAAGAGCTTGTACTAATGCTGCATTTTGTGGATTTTCTCCTAGATCAATTACCCATTGTCTAATCTCTTCCACTATCATCTACTTAGTCTTGTTGGCTAGCTTCTCTTTATTTATATGATTCCCAATATTTTCATTTATAATTTGTAGCTTCTTTATCCCACAAGAAGCTATAATCACATCTCTGTTCAACATTTCTATAATATGTCTGTGCAAGTCCATTCTATCAACTGGATGAATTGAATTTAGATGAATGGAGATATTGGTGAACTTATGTTGATCTTTTGATTCCGGCACTACTATATTTAATTTACCTTTTTCGTAATCCATAGAAGACAATAATCTTGTTTGAGATGCCCTCTAGTCAAAGATTTTTGGGAGAATATTTTGTTTAATCTTTACGCCCTTCTTATTTATTGTCATAAATTGATGAACATGGTCTACTTTCTTTGGTTGATTTGAATCCAATGATTCCTTTCCACCTTGACTTTCTGATCTTTGAGGATTTGTTGATGATGAAACCTCTACAACCACCGAAATTTGTTTTATTAATGGTTCTGACTCATCTTGTGATCTTTGATCTTCATTCTCCTCTCATTCTTCCATTTTTTGCCTTTTAGTTGCTTTCTCTTCCCCAGTCTTTGATATTTTCTGATCCAATCCTACACCCTTCCTTCTATATGTTTTCTCAAATGGTTGAGGAGTCTTTGTTACCAGTGACTTTGATGGCTGATCTGGATCTTTTCCCTAAACTTAAGAAATTCTCTGCACATCCTCCCAACTGTCTTGGTTAGCTATCAACTCTAACTATGACTTTGTTTGATGTTGATAAAAAGTTAATCCATTTCCAATTCTTTTTGATGAGACGATAAAATGAGGATCATATATCGATATCTCACCTTGCTAAAATCCCATGCCCTGAAGTAGATTTTATGCCTCTTGCAAACTTGTACTAGTGTTGAAAATAAAAATATACTTCCTTTTTTAATTTAAAGATTGCTTTATACTTCCTTGAGACAAAATGAACATAATAAAAACTAAGCCTTTGTCTTATGAATTCCAAACTAAAAATACTATGATCTGGATTATTTTCAGCATGAAATGAGAGCGGAGATATAACACATAAATATATAGAGATATTGCAAGCGAGACAACAATATAACAGAGATATATTGGAAATATAACAAGAGTCACAAATATACAGTAATACACGATTTCTATTAGTGAAATATATGTACAGAGACTATAAAAATACAGAGTGAAAGACTCACTAGAATGGTGGAAGCTTATCTTTGAGAAGAGATGTGACGACTACACACATTCACAAGATGATTATTATTACAATGAGGATATAAGGGCATTTTTAACATAAGGAAAATCCAAAACCCTAACCCCAGAAGATGAAAATCCAAAAGGTTTGCAGGCCCCGATGGAGGTAGTTGATACGTCAACTTCTCGGGGGCATAACGTTTGCATACGATCTCTGCTTGGGGCGCTCGATACACCGTTAAAAAGATATATCCGAGGACTACAACGTTGGTGTGAGAAAATTGGAGGAACCGTTTCCCAAAAACTGTTGTTTAGGGCCTCAAAAGGGCTCTGGAAGTTCAGGACCTGAAAATTGCTAAAAATAGTAAATTACCAAAATTGCCAGAAAATTGTTTTGAGCCAGTTAGAAAAGGTGGGTGGCCACCAATATCCATTTGGATCAATCCTCCCTCCTTAGGAAGCAATGGTCTCCATTGCATTGAGTTCCTGGGGGAGAGAGGGAAGCCTTTGTTGAATCTGAATCTTGGTGAGTTGCTTGCCTTGTTGGAGACGTAGCACTGCTCGGTTTGTATAAGGATGTCACAAACCTGTTGCTGGCGGGGTTGAATCTATTCAACCAATTGGGATACATGTTATGTTTGTGTGTAGAAATAATCTTTTCACTTTTTTGTAGTCTTGCCGACCCGCTTCTGTTGGATAGAAGGTGCTTGGGCCAAGGTTGTAGTGGTTGCAGTATCCTTCTATTAACCTTTTGAACAGATTGTGAAGAAGTTGAATTTTGTAGTATGAGATACTACCTTGCAGCACTATTTAGGTGGGACATTAGTTGGGACTACCTTTATTATCCTGTAGAGATGACCCCCCAGAGTAACAATGACGCTACGAGGTCGAGACTCATAGATAGCATGTCGCTTCCACATATATGGTTGTCCCAAGAGAACATCACATACATCCAATGGGGAAACATCACATAATACCTCATCCTTGAAGGGATGGATGTCGTATGACAATCGACACTACTGGCTGACACGAAGATCTCATCCTTAGCGAAGCCAACCCATGTTGTATGGCTGCGGGTGTGGTGTTGTCAACAATCCCAACTATTTGATGACCTATGCTAATATGAGGTTCTTCTAGCTTCCGCTATCAACAGTAAAATGCAGTGGGGTCCCCTCCACCCACATTTTTGAATGAAAAAGGAGCTCCCCCTCTTCAGGATCTATTGGTTCTTATGGTTCAATTACCGCGGTTGCGACAATAACAATGGGGTCTGCATCAATGATCTGTCTTTTACCAGTATTTTCATAATCAGATTCTGAATCAGGGTTCAACTCCTTGTCTTTGATCTTGGCCACCAATGACTGTTTTGAGCAACATTCATTGGTGTTGTGCCAGGGGATTTTTTGGAAATCACACCATTTTCCGGTGTCCTTCTTCGTCTTTCTGTGACCCTTATTTTCCTGTGGCTTAGACTAGTTTTCAAGAATCTGTTTGTTAGGGCCGTCTTTCTCATACTTTGGTTGTTTCAGATTTGTAGATCCGAAATCCCGTTTGTTCTGGTGCTTAAACTTCTGCTCGATTTTAACAACATATCGATAAGCAGAATAGAGTGATGAGATGTCCAGAAAATCCATTTCAGTTTGGATGTATCTGTGTAGATCCCCATGGTATTTTAGAACCAAATGTTGTTCAAAGTCCTTGATACCCAGCTTGGTGCACAAGGTATGGAAAGTATTGGTGAAATTTGAAACTGCTTGGCCCCTCTCTTGCCACAGTGTGGTCCATCTCATGTATTGGTCCTCATAGTTGCTGACAGAATAATATTGTTCCTTTACCACATCCACAAAAAAATCCCAAGTGGGCTCGACCTCATATATTCCAGACTCCTCTGTGGAAATTTTCTCCCAATAAGTTTCCTACCAATGTTTGACATGGGGGAGAGCTTTAAGGAGTGTGAAGGTGATATTTTCTCTGTCGGAAAAATTGTGAACAGAGAAATAACCTTCTAGTAGGTTTAACCATTTGTCTAGGGCTTATGCATCTATCTGTCCTTCAAATACAGAAATATCAAAATTAACTTGTACCTTGAAAGGCGAGGTGCCTCCAAAGTGGTCGTTTGATGAAGATGCGCCTGTTTCTATTGGCAGGCATTGAAGGATGTGGGAAAACTACTCCATCATTTCATTCCTCTGTTGCGTGAGAGCTTGCTCAATCAACAGATTGATAGGATCATCTGCTCCATCATTTTTCTTTTCTTCCACCATGGAGGGTTTCTTGGATGTGCGAGAGCGATTGTCTTCAATAGAGACAAGCTCGAGACCCAACTCGCTATACTAGGACCTCGTTCGGGATATTCACTGAAAAAAATGATCAAGAGCAGCCTGCTCTGATACCACTGATCCAAATTATTTTCGACATGAAATGAGAGCAGAGATATAAAACAAAAATATATAGAGATATTGCAAGAGAGACAAAAATATAACAGAGATATATCGAAAATATAACAAGATTTACATATATACAATAATACACGATTTCTATTAATGAAATAAATGTATAGAGACTGTAAAAATACAGAGTGAAAGACTTGCTAGAATGGTGGCAGCTTATCTCTGAGAAGAGATGTGATGGATAGTCACATTCACAAGAAGATGATTATTACAATAAATCTCTAAGGGCCTTTTTAACAGAAGGAAAATCCAAAACCCTAACCCCAGAAGATGAAAAGCCAAAAGGTTTGTAGGCCCCGATGGAGGTAGTTGATACGTCAACTTCCCGAGGGCCATAAATTTTGCATACGATATCCATTTGGGGCGTTAGATACATCGTTAGAAATATCTATTCGAGGAATACAAATTTGGTGTGAGAAACATAAAGGAAGAAAATGGTTGCTCCTTTTTTTCCAAAAAAACGTTGTTTAGGGCCTCAAAACGGCTCCAGAAGTTCAGGACTCGAAAAACTGCTAAAAATAGTAAATTACCAAAATTGCCAGAAAACTGTTTTGAGCCAATTGGAAAAGGTGGGTGGCCACCGATATCCACCTGGATCATTCTAGGTGTCAAGAACCTAGGTAAAAGGAAAGGCTTCACTTCAACACCATAAGCCCTAATTTCTGTGTGATTTTCAAATAAGTATCAATCTCCAACTCTTTTGTTAGGACTCAGCTGCAAAAACATTTTACACTCTAAAGAGATTCTGGGAGGTATCTCATCATGAATAATCTCAAATTATTTTCTCATAAATTGGTTAATTACATTTTGAACCTTTTTCCTAATCGGAGGAGTCTAATGAATGACTATAGATGGATTACCCATTTCATCTTCAGTTTTCAAGTCAAGGTGTGAAAACTTGACAACTTGAAAGTACATTAAAAGATATACTAAGTAAAATTGATATCTGAAATATATAGTGGTTTCAAACTCCGACAATTGATGATGTATATTTTTAACTAATGTTGGCATAGGGGCAGACCCAAG
The DNA here is from genome assembly GCA_010110895.2 of Picea sitchensis. NCBI lineage: Eukaryota > Viridiplantae > Streptophyta > Pinopsida > Pinales > Pinaceae > Picea > Picea sitchensis. Next base: position 48,847 of record SNQJ01S0069392.1, read on the forward strand.
GTTCAACGCTTCAACAACGCACCAACAAAACCCTAACTACCAGCCTTTTAGGCAACACCTGCGAAGAAAATGAAGTCTCATGCGAGGTAGAGGCAGGAGGGGGTTACAGGAATCAGGTGTCTACAACCAAGCTGGGACACAGATATGTGATTACAACACTTAACATAGTACTTAGCCAACAATATGCATTATATTATGATTTTGAGTCACATCGCAGATTAACCCTTATTCCAGATCAACATAGTAAAAGTCAAGATCAAGCCCTTAAAACCTCTTAGCACATAGAATTAGCTCAGATATAACATTCAAATACCATCAAGCACTAAGAAACAACATTGGATGCATTCATTATACATAACAACAACAACACTAAGTAAATAACCGCATAAACAACATCACACAAAGCACATCAAGACACATAATATACATGGTTCACCCCAGTGTGGGGATATGTCCACCAACTTATTCTCTTCTTCTTGTATTAGTCTTTCAATCTCCTTACATTCATCTAATCTTGTGCACAAATCCACAGAGCCAAAATCCGTAGAGGATAGGAGATCTGCAAGTTGCACACTAGATCCTCCTTCCCAAAACTAGGTCAAGGCACAGAGCCAACTCCTTAGTAGCACATGGCCTTACATACAATGTCTGTGCACAAAAAAACTTACAAAACACTTTCACTTAGCTCTGCAAGCCCTAACACGTTCTCGCACAAAGCCAACCATATATACTAGTACTTCTTACATCACTTGCACTAAGCACACACATACTCTTTGCACATAGCCAACACTAAGTAGTAGTTCTTACATCGCTTAGATACTTATTTATACAATTACAAAATGTCCTAATCATGGGTAAACAAATGGGTCGACATCCCAAAACCCTGATACAAAAACCCTATTGAACCCCTTGCTGGGTCCACAAAATAAGTAATATCCCACAATCTCCGCTTGGCCTGGGTGCTCCATCTTCGACCAGCCTGTTGAAGTCTCAAAAGGGGTCAAACATGACCAATGCTTCAACAAAACTTGGTCGAGGGACAAGATTCCCCAACACTCACCTGTGACTCATCCTGAGCCACTCAGATCTGGACAAAACTGCTTCAAAGGCCTCGAGCTTAGCTTAAGCTGTCTCAACTTGCTACTTTTCCAGAGCTTCCTACTCAGTGAACTCCTAAATCACTTGCTCGATAATAGGCCCTTCGAGGTGTTGTTCCACTATCACAACCATTTGGTCTAGCTACGAGCCTTGTCCTTCAACCTCTTCAAAAATCATGTAGGCTTCGTCCTGAATCGGCTGTAATCTCTGTGTCACTTCCATGAATCTGCTCTAGATAGCAATAATATGTTGCTGGACTGCATGTTGTTCCTATGATATTTTCATCTTCTCTACTGTAGTAAGTAACTTCATTTGTGTTTGCATGGTAGACGCCTTCTGCTTCACCTCCTGGAGATGTGCTTCCAATTTCCTTAGCTCCAGATCTTATGCAAGGTGCTCATAGGTCTGTGCACTTCAATCAGTCAATTTCTTACACTCTGAGGTGACTGCCCTGATTCTTTCTACTACGCTCTTGGTAATTTCTTCCCTCTGATCACACATTTCTTTTGGAGTGCTTGGCACTGCTTGGATGTCTAGCTCCATTACTCTTGCTTGAATCTATTGAATGGCCTTAGTGAGATTCCCTACATGAATTTCAGTTGACTCTTCTTCCTCCCGTGCCAAGCCCATCACAGAGAGAAGTGCTTTAGTCATTGCCTCTTTAACCATAGTCTGCTCTACGAGAAGCTGGTATTTTTCTTTCTGCATCGTTCATTTTTCCTCCTCGAACATCACCTGAATTTCATCTTTCTCCCTCTACGCAGCTCGAAGTTTCTCTAAGACTACCTCCTTTTCTTGTTTCAAGGATTTTGTAGCCTGCTCCTTCTCTTCGTGGACTCGACGAAGTTGAGCCTCTGATGCATCTACTAGCCTTCATAATTGGGTGGGCTCATCCCCCAATTCTGCACTTTTTGATGAAGAGGGCGCAATAGGTACTGCGTGGCTTGAATGGATGGCTTGTTGTAGGTATTTCAGTTCTTTCTCTACTCTTTCATACATCATCTCCTACTTCACTCCATGTCTTTGCAAGATATCCTCTGAAGCATCTTCCATGGTTGCGATGATGATATCGACATCGTCCACTGTGAGCACATTCTGCAACTGAGGCTTATTGGCTCGGGTCTTCTTTCTTGCTAAGGGTTTATGTAGAGAAACATTCATTTTATTCGATGTTTCGACCTTAGTAAGGAGATCCTTCGGTAGTGTAACTTTTCCTTTTTCTTTTTTTTCTCCTTTTTTCACTTCTTCTTCTTGGTTCACTTCGTCTCCTCCTCCTCCTACTGGCGATTCAGGCCCACTTTCCTCTGATGTGCTGTCCTCGTCATCACTTTCTATGTTTTGCATTTCCTCCTTTTTCTTCATTTTATTTTGTCCATCATGTTCAACCTAGGTGACCAAGGGACTTCCGATGATGTTAGGGTCAGCAAGTTTTGCATCTTCCACCATTACAAGGAACTTTGTTGGCCATTCTTTGGTGATCTCCTCCATATCCTCATTGGTCAGTTTGTAATAGGACTGCAAATCCTCCTTTCTTTCATCCATGCATGTAGTGATATACATGAAATGCTGATCTACGCAGAAATTCGCTAGCAGCATGTACTGGTGTAATGTATTCGGTGTCATGCGGGGAAATGCCTCAATGGCACACTTCAGCTTGTAGAAATTTTAATACAAATCATGTATTTCCTGGATTCTCCTAATCTAACAATTATATGCCACTGTTAAACACATAATCGTTTCTACAAATGTTCTGTGGAATTTAAAACACGATCACCAATTGCAATATCAAGAATAAAAGATCAATCGCACATAACACAGGTGTTTTTCCGGGAAAGCATAAAGATAAAAACCCTACTATCATATATTATGTATATCATGGATCATGAAATAATCTCATACAAAACTCTAATCCAAGAGCTCTTGGTACAATACAATCGTCTCACATTGTCATGCAAAAATCAACAAATACATGTGCCAATTCTCTGTCTGTAGACAACCTACCTCCATTGCGCAATCCCTACAATGAAAAACCTGCAAATGAATTCAAATTCCTTTTGCCTAGGCTACACATTGATCATGGTCACATCCACTATGTGTGTGATTGCATCAATGCACTTCACTGAAATCACAACTGATACCCAAACTGTCCCTTTCACCTGTTATGTCAACTGGGTCTCCACTGGATCTGACATGCATGTAGTTAACATTGGTAAATCTTCAGTTGCATGTGAGTTCACTGATTGTGAATTAATTAATAATTAATCCACTGAAATCTCACTAGTGTAAGTTCAGTTACAACTAGTACAACTGAGCTTAACTCACTTAACTGAGTTAAACTACTTTACAACTCACATAACTACATTTATAATTTTGTTACAACTCCAAATCACTCAATTATAACTAATTTGAATTTCCTATCCCACCAATCAACCTTTTAACTCAAATTTCCTATAGTTAACTGATTTTCCATTTCAATT
>SNQJ01S0069393.1:2070-58817 GCA_010110895.2 Picea sitchensis
GGTTTTCAGTTTTGAGAGGATACAACTTGTTGTGCTTCTTTAACTCTTTTAGTAGCCTCCACCCAACTCGAGGGTCGAGCCATGAGGACATGGGCCCGAATCTCATCCTTGAGGCCACTGATAAAACACTCTCGAAAGAAAGCATCAGTCATGCCCTCTGTTTGAAAAGCTAGGTGCTCAAAGGAAGCTATGAAGTCTTTTACTGTTCTTGATTGTTTCAACTTTGTCAAACGACCCAAATGGTTGGTGTCCGTGTCAAAGAGTTCATAAAGCTCAGTCACAAATTGGGTCCAAGCAATATACACTTGACGGAAAGTCTTTCTCCATTGCCACCATTGCCAATGTTCTTGATCCAAATGGAGAACACCATACCAGAGTTTGGCCAAGTCATCTGTAATATCGTATAAAGAGAAATAATGTTCCATTTGGGTTACCCAACCAATGGGGTCCAAGCCATCAAATTTGGTCACATCCACCCGCAGAAGGTGTAGGTCACGTTGAAAGTGATGGGGCTGAAAGGTATGGGAATGGGAGGAATGTTCACCTTCAGTCTTTGGAGGTGCGTCAGAGAAAGGGTCATCTATAGGGATCTTCAGTTTGGTGCAGAGTGATGCAAAGACAGATTCAAGCTAGGTGGTCAGTTCTTGTTTGACTTCCTACATTCATGACTGCATGGTTGTATTTATGGTTGTATTGATGGATGTATCGATGGAGGAAATAGTAGCACTGAGTTGTTTCACTTCTTTTTGGGTCTCGAGGAAACCAGATTGCAAGGTGTTGAACCGAGCTTCCAGGTCTTGGCTACGGGTATGGGCCATGAGGATGGGTGAACTGAAAAGGGGCGGGCAGGGTCAAAAATTTTGCCAAAAAATGATACGGATGAATGTGATAAGGGCGAAGAGATGAATCCAATGGAATAGGTCTCAAATAATGGTGAAAAATTTTCCAGACTCCTGTCTGAAGAATACTGCAGCGATGAAATCCCCAAATGCTTAACCAGAAAGAAATGTGTATTTACTTGGCAACCCGAACACAGTTGCACGGTAATAGATCTTGTCTGTTTTAATTTGTTTATGTTTCTCTCCCCCCAAGGGTTAGGTATTCAAGGGTTCTACAGATAAGGGTTTGCCCTGTGCTATAGCTCTCTGATATACGTGCGGGGTCCAAGAGTAGTACTCGGCCTAATATCTCGGGGCACTAACTAAGGAGGATAGATAGTACCCTTAGTCGTACTACCCAACTACCCAGGTACTAGAGAGTATCTTCCCAAGTGTTGTTCTCTGTGGCACTATATTTGTCAGGCGGCAGATCGGTTTATCTAAAGAGAGTTTCAGGAAATCTAGGTCGATCCATACACAGGTGTTGTCTGATGCGCTACCACTCGAAGGGGTACCAACAGGGATTACAAGGGTGGCCAACAGATGTGCGCTTAAGAACCACTTGTATTTCTTGCGTGTATGAATCCCTCAACCGCGAGTTTATGCGCGTAACGACAGATCTCTGTGGCTTAAAGACACTGGAATATGTCTCTACCCTGAAAAAAAAATTCCCACAATTTCTGCCAAGGAAAGTGCTCTGATACCGCTTGTAATATACTAGATATAAAAAGTATGCAGAACAAAAATAAAATGCTAGAAATGGCAGAATAATAGTAATATAACCAGCATAATCTCCATAATAACACATAAATGATATAAGAACAACAACAGAAATAGCACTTTGATTCATAAAGAAATGTTCACGGGCCTCTTCGAGGGGGCAACCTCCAGTCAAGCAGCGCTCTATTACAATAATATTCAAGCTAGGGTTTTCATACCCTCAACCCTTATTTATACTAAATATGTCTATCAAGAAAAGCATCTAGAGGAAGATCCTTCTACAAGCAGAAACTTCTATTAGGTCTTCTTACATCCGCCTTATTCTATTTTATTGAAAGGCTTTATTAATATTGACCTTTATTACATCTGAATATATTGATCTACCTATGTGCGGGTTTTCTTCCCCAAGAGAGTTTCCTCGGAAAAAATTTTGTGTATACTATGAATGTCTCTCTTTCAGTGATTCTCTTGCAGTTAATATGCTAATGAATTAAAGATTAAGGAATTATGAATACTCTTAACTGCTTAAGCAAAATATCAACAGACGTGGCATCCACTCATACCATGGTGATCAATACGGTAGGTCAACTTGTGAGACACAACTTTCGTGTACAAACTCCAATTGAGGTGATTCTTGTATCGTTGGAAAGGTTTCAATGTGTAAAATATATTCGCTTGCTCAATATAAAAGTCTGGACCATAAAAAAGTGTCCTTTGATGCCTTAAATGGATCTAGAAGATTTAAACATTTTTTTTGGACCCAAATTTCCAAATTGGGATCAACTGCTAAATGGCTATGCAAGTTGTTTCCTCCAATTTTCTCACCCATAAAGCATCGAGATAGATGAAAAATAATATAATGACTCCATGCCCAATGAAATACTGACTCCATGCCCAATGTCACACTAGAGATTACGTTCAATTTTTATTTTCCAGGAAAGGCATTAGATCTGTGGTTCTTGGAAACCTCACAGGGAAGTATCCATCCTAGTCGGAACCAGATGTTAGCAATAAAAAATGACTTGAAAATTATTTCCAAATCACATGATAATAGGAGCTTTAGGTAGAAGATTTATTTTTAGGTTTGAAAGTCATGAAATCTTTGAGAAAGGCTTATAATCATATCAATTCAATAAAATGAGGATTTCACCTCATGAAATAGACCAAAAGTAAATTTTAGCTTTCGGCAACTAAATGGTAATTTTACAATGTTGTGAGCTGTCAAAAGTCTGGGCTTTCGGCAGCTAAATCAGATTTTCAAGGGCAAATGAGCTGTCGAAAGTGCAGAAGAGTCTGTTTTTACTATGTTGAGTCATCATTTTCAAATGATGATTCTGAGTGACTGGAGAATCATTTTGAGAAACGGGCGAAGAATTTTGTTAATAACACCTCAAAGAACAACAACCTCTCTCAATTTTCCTACAGGTGTCATAGATTGGGAGAATCGAATTCATCTCTATGCCCTAATTTTCGGATCTTGGAATTTCCCTGTTTGACACATGTTTTTGAAATGGAGATACCGGGAAAATGAAAACGAATCTTCAAGAACTGAGAGAGGTTTTTTCTCACAACAAACCAATATTCAAAAACCTCTCTCAGTTTTCCAAAATATGTTTTTATTTGAGAGATATAGGTGAATCTTTGAGAGGAATATTTCCATGTTTTTTGGCAGCATAATCGACATAATAACACACAGTTAGCTGCCGAAAATCAAGGCTTTCGACAGCTAACTTGCATTTTTTAGGACAAAGGAGTTGTCGAAAGCGCAGACACAGGCATAATGATAGTCTTTTTGCTCAGACCATATATTTCCGTTGTCAAATCATTTGAGGAAGGTTCCAAATGAATGATAAGATTAAAATGGATAAAGATTGCCCTCTTCAAAGTTTTGAGACTTATACAAAGGATAATAGGGTCAAAGGTTATCAAATTTTGGTTAAAGATTTGCCCAGCTATCAAGGAAGGATTCTGAGTTACCTTATCATCTCCTTGAAGACTGTTGAAGATGTTGAAGACTAGATTATGATAAGGGTTTAACTCCTTAAGATAGAATTTGATCCTACTTTCTTGTAAACTTTTTTCATTAATACTATTCTTACTATTTCAGATCCTCTTTGATAGGATCTTAGATTATGATGTAAAGGCTATAAAGCCTATGCTTTCAAAGTAATGGGGGTTCAAGTTTGGAGAGACTGATACTACACTACTTCTATAATAGACTTTCTTTATGCTATAATACAGATCACAAGTTTCTCTCATTTATTGATGTCAGATTTCCATTTCTTTCTTTTCCTGTACTTTCATGGTTGTTATTGATCTATGTTTGTCTAATTGTTGGTGACTGTCATCTCATCCTGTCAATTCATAAACATTGATTGATTATTAATCACTGCTATCTTTATTCATCCCATCATACATATGATTTGGGTGATAAGCATAGCCTTCTTCACCCACCAGTAAGCTATACATCTGATTATTGATTCTTGAGAGCATTGTCTCATATGGTTGTACATATTTGACTATCTTGACACCAATCCAGTAGGTTAGTATTTCCCATTTGATCCAAACAAAAAACACCAAATCATTTACACTTTAAGTTACCAAGCATCTTTGACTTACAACCTCAAAGAGTTTCTTGGAGAGATAACACTAGGTACTGTCTGAATTTTTCCAATGCATGCATTATGGCGAGCATTTCCTTGTCATAAATGGAATAAAGTCTCTCTAGGGAGGAGATATTCCTTCTCTCGTATGCAATAGGATGCTTCTGCTGCATCAAAACTGCTCCTATGCCCACACCATATGCATCACACTCTAACACAAAGGGTTGAGTAAAATCAGGAAGTGCCAAAACGGGGAAAGAACTCATCACTTCCTTCATCTCATCAAAGGTCTTTTGGGCCTCTTCTGTCCAACAAAAATCCCCTTTCTTCATAAGATCTGTAAGAGGGGCGGTCAACTGAGAGAATCCTGGCACAAAGTGCCTGTAGTAACTACAGATTCCAAGCAACCCTCGCAAATAAGTGATATCCTTAGGTGGTGGCCAATCTAGAATAGCCTGTATCTTCTCCCTGTGAACCTGCACTTCCTGTGCGCTGACTATATGCCCCAACTAGAGAACCTTTGTCGTACCAAATTTGCACTTAGATTCCTTGGCATATAAGGATTGCTCATCCATGATGCTCAGAATCTCCTCCAAGTGCACCAAATGCTCCTCCCAAGCCTTACTGTAGATCAAGAGATCATCAAAAAATACCAATAGGAACTTCCACAACTACTTCCTAAATATGTGATTCATGCATGACTGAAAAGTGGCGGACGTGTTGGTCAATCCAAAAGGCATGACCAAGAACTCATAGTGCCCAAAATGGCACCTGAAGGTGGTTTTATGAATGTCCTCCTCACAGACTCTGATCTGATGATATCCAGATCAAAGATCAATCTTTGAGAAATACATTGCTCTGTGCAGCTCGTCTAGCAGCTCATTGATCCTTGGTATAGGGTTCCTGTTTTATATTGTTTTCTTATTCAAGGCCCGATAATCAATACACATCCGCATTGTCCCATCCTTCTTCTTAACCAAGACCACCAAAGAAGCGAAAGGACTGGAACTGGGTCTTATCTGTCCCATGTCAAGAAACTCCTTAATTGTTTTTTTTATTTCATCTTTGAACTTCTTGGGATGCCTGAATGGGGTGGTGATCACTGGTTTGGCCCCCTCTTCAAGTTCGATGGTGTGCTCAAAACCTCTGTTGGGAAGTCTCCTTGGAGGTATTTTCCCAAATACCTTGTCATGCCTTCTTAATAAATACTGGATGTCTACACGATAGTGCCTTCATTATCTGTCTGGGATGTAATAAAGCACTGTGTTGCATATACTACATCTCCATGTCCGAATATGGCTTCCATTATTTTGTTTGACACCACTGTAGGGGCACTGTTCGCCATGCCTCGTAGTATAACTTGTTTCCCTCCTGGTGTGAAGAATTTCATGGTCATTTGTTTGTAGTTTGTGGTAATGTCCACCATTGTCTGAAGCCATTGAACTCCCAACACTTCATTTGAATCTGCCACATCCACCACATATAAGTCTTATGTCAAGGTGTAGTTACCAATTGTCAAGGCCAATTGAGAAATTTTATTTGTGCAAGACACATTAAATCCATTGGCCACCACTACTTTGAACCCCTCAAAGTCCTCCGTAGCTATTCATCTCCTAGCCACCCATGCTGCATCAATAAAGTTGTGGGTTTCCCCACCATCAATAAAGGCTGTGACTCCTTGTCCTCTTATGACTCCTTTAACTCTAAAGGTATTGAATCTCGAGGTACCAGATAATGAGGCTATGATAACCTCCTTGGCCTCCTCGCTATGCTTCTCCTCTGTCTCTTCCTTTTGTTCTTTGCCCTGCTCAAGAACAACCTCAGGCTCCTCCTCCTCCTCATCAGAATCTGAATGTACCCCAGTATAATGGGCTTGACCCTTCCCCTGGCACCTGTGTCCTGGTACCCATGGATCTTGGCAGTGGAAACAAATATTCTTTCTCCTTTTCTCATTTCTTATTGCCTCATCCAACCTTTCCTTACCCATACCTTCCTTCCCAGTAGGCTTCTTATCATTGCCTTTCTATGGAATAAAGGGTTTGGAATTTTCTTTTGTTTTAGGGACTGCGCCCTCCATGTCCCTTGTCCTGAAAATAGCATGCTGCAAGGTCTCAAGGTTGAAAACCTTTACCCAACCACGAAGTGGTTCTAACAACCCCTCGATGAACAACATGACAAGCCTCTAATCCGATATATCTAACACTGTCACTATTAGCTTCTGAAACTCTGTGATGTAAGCATCTGGGGACCCCTCTTGTTTGAGTTGTGTTAACTCTCTGAAGTGTAGCTCTGGATATTTTTTATCAAACCTCTTCATTAACTTATGACTGAAGTCCAAATAGGAAGTGATAGTTGCATGTCCTAGAGTGACCAACCCATGGTACCACCACTCGTGGGCTTCTCCATCAAGGTGCAGAGTAGCAAATTTGATCGCTTCAACCTCGGTCATAGGTTTGAGCTGGATGTATGTATCTAGTTTTTGTACCCATGCCCCGGCTGTGCTCCTATTAGACCCATCGAACAAAGGAATAGATAGCTTCCCCAGCTTCCATGCTAGATCTTTGTTATGTTGCACCCTATTATGATTCCTTGGTCTATTCCTTTATTTGATTGTGCAGAAGTCCTGAAGTGACATGGTTGCCTGAAACTCATCACCTAGGGCTTGATATTCTCTTAGATAGTCCTGAAAAGTTTCACCTCGAGCTTACTGCCCTTGATTTTCCGTTGGTTGGTTTCACAAAAAATTGGGTAAAAGAGGTCTAGGGATTGTTCTACTAGTGGTCCTAGCACCAATCTGCATAGGGATCCCGGTATTGTTAAGTATGGGAATCTCATTATTCCTGCCGGCTCCATTATTCACATTGGACCCCCCTGCTCCGTCGTTACTCCCATGATTCTGATTAGTTTGATTGGCGAGTAATTGAGTTATAAGTTGAGTAAGTTGTTGTTGTCCATATGCTAAGCTCTCCAAGATCTGCATTCTCCTTTCTTCATTGGCATCACCCATGTTTTCCACTTGTCCAACCTCCGGTTGATTTTCCCTTAATTCTTCTTCCACTTCAAAAATGTTTGTTGCCCCTCATTGCCTTCTACTTTTGTATGTGACAATGAGAAATCTAGTGTCTTTGCCTCTCATGAACAACAAAACCCCTCTTTAGGCTGGCAGGAAAGAGGGCTCTGATACCACTGTAAAATACCTTGCTAAAATTTTCTGATATTTTCTTTTTTTTTTTGTTTCGTTCTTGGTTCAGGTATTACAACAAACAATTTGTAACAGACACTCTATTCACACATTGAACACAAACTCTGCCGCAGGAATGTAAAGGACACCAAAAACAATTCAACTACTACCTTCCATTTCAACTCTATTTTTCTCTTTAACATGTAACAATGCACATAACACAAATATCCTCATAAACAATGCTCTGGAATTTGTTTAATGTCAACACTCATTGTTATTTCAATGGGATTCAAAGGGTAACATAAATAGACATGAATTCTTGCTTTGTTCATAAAATATGATGTCTTCTTATAATGGAGAAATATGGACAAGAAGCACCTGAGCAGTATGCTAGTCTGTAATACAAGTTTATGCCTTTGTTGATGGGTATTTAAACAACAGCTAGTTGATCCTGGACAACAACCGAATTCACACTGTTGCTAGCGCCTCCCACACCCATACAACAACGTCCAAGCACCAAGAGGCTCAACCTGAGAAGAACCATGACCCCACCATGAAAGAGTTGGCTCCCAGATCTGATATAAAGAGTCCAACAAGTAGAATACGCCCAGCTAGGTAATAAATCGTTGGCCAACAATTGAAATCAACCCCAGTGGCTCTGATATTCGCCCATCAAGTGTTCACGACCTCCTTGAGGCACCAACTCGACCCACAAGAAGAATGATGTTGCCTCTCATCACCATTTGCGCCCAGCTACAAGGAACACGCCCAAGTTGAAGAGATTCGACCCTCTATTCATCCACAACTTGTCCCTCAAAGGAACTCGACCTCCCACCCACAAGGAATGCGAGCTCCAAATGCAAAAATGTAGTCTAGAGGTTGCTCGACCTCTCCCAAACTCAAATCGACTTCTTCAAGCAAAAATCTCAGCCGCCACAAGTAAATCTCAACTCCCAAGAATGAGAACTTTGCTATCCAAGAAGAATTACTTTGTCTCACTGAAGCGCAACGAAGAAATATATGCAATATCTTCCTCGGATGGACTAACTAGGGTGGATGGTCTCACCACCGAAGCCAATCTCTGAAAATCCTCCTAGGGTTTTCGTCCCAAGAGTTCCAAAACCACAATGAAGATAGGGCGCCCTCCTTTTTCCCTTTGATTGTTCGTTGACACTTTTGCAACCCTTTTACCCTTTTAATCAATTTAAGTGACATTTCATATTCTTCCCAAGTCACTTTAGGTGCTTTTCCCTTTTCCCCTCTTTTAATTATCTAATGTCGTTTATTAGCACTTTTCCCCGCTGGACATTAAATAACTAATAGACTAAGAGAATCACCTAGGCTACTGTGTCCAAGTCCCATGATCACTCAAAAGGGGACATGGCACGAGCATAACATTACCAACATAAGATGTTGGGGAAGAACACCAGATCCCCTGTGTGGGAAGAAGAAGAAGTGGTTATAAAAAAAGAAACATGAGAGGTAACACCATCTATCACACTTAATGGAAAAGAAACTATGGGGGAAGAAGATGATGCCAGGATCAACACTTTGTTTAATATTTTGAATGATATGGGGAAGCTAGCTAAGAATTCCTTGGAGGGCCCAACGAAGAAGAATCAAAATGGTGATGGGGGCTCAAACAATGGAGAGGGTAGCCATTCACGTACTACCATGTAGAGCCACCCCCACTTGTACACCAAATCCCCCAGACCCACTATGCCTCAATTTTTGAGGAACGATGTTGCAGGTCCATTGATGCAGGTTGATCAGGATGAGCCCTAAAGGGCGTTTTTAGAGGATTACATGAGGCTGGGAGATTATTTCCACTCAACCATGTCTTTTGAAGAGTTTTGCAATATGAATAGCAGAAACCAACCGAGAGGGCCCATGAGGGCCATGGCACAAAATTTTGAGTTGCAGCACATCCTTGGGAAGGTCACCATTCCCAATTTTGACGGTAGCTCTAAATGCTCTGTGAGATCATGGGTGTAGAAGCTCGACACTTACTTCCAGTTGTACAAGAAGACAGAGATAGATGCCATTAAGTTGGCCACCTTGCACTTGGATGGTGAGGCCCATGAGTGTTGGTACCATGGGTTAATCACCTTGTGGCATGCCAAGGTCACTTCCTACCTACACTTCACACAAAGAATCATCGAGAGATTTGACAGGAAGTATCTAGAGCTTCACTTTAGAGAGATGGCTCAGCTCAAGCAGACAGGTAGCCTAGAGGCTTATATATCTTAGTTTCAGAGTGTTGTTGTGATGGTGACAGACATTTCAGAGGCCCACTTGGTGATGTTGTTTGTTGAGGGGCTTTCGGAGCCTCTATGAGGATGGGTCAAGGCTTACAATCCTACCTATTTACAAAATGTAGTCAACAGAGCTCGTGACATGCAAGATGTAGTACCGAAAAGTCTGTTTCCACCCAAACCCACTTTTACCTCGAAGACTAAGAAGACCAGACCACCTGGTGCAGACCTCCTGCCCTCGGGCCTGTGATCCATGCAGGATCTTCTTTAGGCCAAAGACAAAGGTTAATTAAACCCCTTGTCCAAGACCCCAACAATTTCGAGTCTTGTAGGTTGGGCAAATCTGAGTGCAATGCCACGACTCTCAGAAATCATCGAAACGCGAAATTCAAATGGGCTAAGCTGTAAGCCCCTCTCTTCAGCCCCTTTTCCTATAGGACCACAGCCAAGCCTTACGCAAGCACCTTTCACAGCGCGCGACTTCGCGAGTTGGAGCACTTCTCGTGCTCTCCCCTTGCAAATCCTCGAAACGCGATACGTCAACGAAGGTTGACTCTACCCAAAGCGATGGGCGCACGCCACCTGGGACTTCTACTTTACTCTACTTACGGGGTGAGTTCTTGCCACCTGTTCACATGGATTTTCTGGCTTCCGCGACTCGAGCGAGCAACCAACAGTCGTTCCTCTTCTTCTATGGATTCCCGACTCTGAATCCTACCTTCGACGAGATCGACGACTGTGTACCTCCCTCGATCCAACGGTCCTGGCTGTATTGGGATTTCACCAACCGAAAATCCATAACACTCGACCCAAACCACTAGTCACTCCATTCCTCGAATTTTGATACGCGAATTCACATATGAGATCAACGGTCCTCGTTGATCCGGATCTGACGGTCACTACTCCTCCTGAGCTTAACTCCTGTGAGGCGATTTCGACCTCTGCCTTCCTTTGAACTCTTCAAAGGTTCTATCCTTTCTGAGCTTTCGCTTACGAACTCAAGGCTTCCAAAAGGGTCCCTGCATGCACTCCTTGCAGCAAATTTTCAAATAACCGCTGGTTGTTTGGGTCTTCGGCTCTGTGCACTCTTTGCGACAAAGAATTCTCCAACTCCCCTGTGAGTTTGAAAGAATTCATTCCCTTCTCCCAACTTGCACACAGTTTGAACAGCTCTATGCTCTGCTAGCACTCTTGTCTGTAAAGACACAATTTGAATCTCCTCTGAGGGTTCTGAGATGAGACTCGAAGCCTAGTCGACGCACTCCTTGCAGACCCTCCACTACACTCTTTGCAGGAGTTCTCAGAAAGAGAAACAACTGAAACTCATTCTCCCCTTATCCAGAATTCAATCACTCAACATAGAATTCTAGAGCATACAAACACCCATAGCATTGAATAAAAATGCATACAGAGAATGCAAACAAGCCTGCAACATACCATTTAACAGGTGGTTCCAACAACCATAACAAACACATACATTGGAATCAAAACTTTCTTCTATTAATTCCAGTTCTACTGTACATGGAAAATAACAACTAAAAATGCATAAAATTCTTCGTTCTCCTATATTCTTCTCTGCAGCTCTACAGCTTATGAATTCTGAATTATGTTACAAATATACAAGGGTTGAGGGTGTCTATCATCCGTTTTCCCTCCTATACTCCTAAATTGTCTAATCTATTAAATTAAATCTACCTACTTGCATTAAACACACATAAATGCCTATTACATCCGATAGATAGGAACATACGCTCCAAAATCAGTTTGGATCTTCAGGATATAAATGTGACTATACTTTCCTCCCATCTGAAACATTAATGTTTTAGATTTCGAGATTCACAATGTTTTCACAAAAACGTATTTAATTTCCTCTGCACGCCCAGCTGTCTCCTCAGTTTTAAGCACGCACTTGGGCTTTATACGATGCTCCTGCATCATACTCCCTCACTTGAAAATTTTCATGAACTCATGTTCATGAGCTCATGCACAGTCTGCCCATGTCTTTGAATTTCTGCTTCATTCTCCCAGCTGGCATCTTCAATTGGATGTCCTTTCCACTTGACCAAGTATTCAAAATACTCTTTTCTCCTAGTCTTTCTGTTAATCCTCTTGTCAATTATGCTTTCCATCTGTGGCTTTTCAGCTACACGCATTTGTTTCGTCCATTGAATCTTTTCTTCTTCATCTTCTGCTCCTACTTCTTCAACTCTGTAAGGGTACAAATTGACGACATTGAATATCGGTGAGATTCCGAACAATCAGGTAATTCAATCTCATACACGTTTGCCCCAAATTTTCTTATGACCTTGCACGGTCCAATTTTCTTCACCTTCAACTTGTTGTATGTTCCCCTTGGGAACTTTTCCTTCCTCAAATGAGCAAGAATAAAATCACCAACTTCAAATTGAAGTTATCGACGGTGTTGATCTATTCTATGCTTGTACTCTTGACTCGTATTCAACAATCGCTCCTTGATTCTTCTATGAAGCTCCTTCATTCCTTCTGCAAAGTCCTCTGCACTAGCACTCTTGAATTCGGCTTGTTTTGAATCTTTCAATTCAGAGACTCCCCTTGGCTACATTCCATATATAATTTGGAATGGACTCTACCCTATGCTTCTATTGAGTGAATCATTGTAGGCGAATTCTGCCTGTGGCAGAATATGATCCCATTGACTATGGTGTTCAGTCATGAAGCTCCTCAACAAATCTCCCAAGCTCTTGTTCACGACCTCTGTCTGTCCATATTTCTGAGGATGATACGCTGAGCTTGGTATCTCGATACTCCATAAGGTCCTCCAGAAATGTCCTACGAACTTTGTATCTCGATCAGAAACGATACTCCTTGGCAAGCCATGAAGTCTGACGACTTCCTTGAAAAACAAGTTCGCAATATGAGTTGCGTCACTGGTTTTCTGGCCTGGTATGAAATGTGCCATCTTTGAAAATCTATCTACCACTACAAAGATTGAATCATATCCCCTCTGTGTCCTTGGCAATTCTAATATGAAATCCATCCTCACTGCGTCCCACGACCTTTCGGGTATGGGTAATGGCTGATATAACCCTGCATTCTACATTTTTCCCTTTGTGTGCTGACAAATTTTGCACCTATCCACAAATTTCTTCACATACGTCCTCATCGTTGGCCAATAATATGAGCCATTCAACTTTGAGAATGTTTTGTCATGACCGAAGTGTCCGGCCAATCATCTGCGGTGCTTTTCCTTCAGCAAATTCTCCCTCATGGAGCATTTTGGAATACATAGCTGATTTCCCCTGAACAATAGTCCATACTGGATCATGTACTTTGTCCATTGGCTTATGTCCCTGAGAATTGGATTCTCAGATGCCTCATATGCCTCTTTGAAATCTGGATCATCCCGGTACATTTCTCTGAGGTTATCAAAACCCAAAGTTTTAACTCTAAATTCTTGCATAAGTAAACATTTCCTGCTCAAAGCGTCAGCAACTTTGTTAGCAGTTCCAGAAATATGCTTAATCACAAAAGTAAAATTCCGCATGTATTCAACCCATTTAGCATGTTTTTGGTTCAACTTCTCCTATCGAGTCACGAATTGCAATGCGTGATTATCGTTGTATAAAACAAACTCTTTTGGAACCAAATAATGCCTCCATTTCTTCAGCGCTTGTATGATTGCGTGAAATTCTTTGTCATACATGGAGTACTTAATCTTTGCTTCATTCAGTTTTTCACTGAAATACGCGACCGGCCTGCTGTCTTGGCTCAAGACTGCTCCAATGGAAAATCCACTCGCATCACACCTGGCCTGGAATGTCTTGTTGAATTCTGGCAAAGCCAGAATTGGTTGCTCAGTGATCTTCTTCTTCAGCAGGTTGAAGCTCTTCTCCGCTTCCTCCGTCCAAGGAAAAGATTTGTCTTTTCTTCACCGTTTCCATCATCGTTGCGCTAATTCCACTGAAGTTTCGGATGAATTTCCTGTAGAAGCTAGCTAAACCATGGAAGCTTTGAACTTCAAACATGCTCTTTGACGATGGCCAATCCTTAATCACCTTTATCTTTTTCGAATCCATTTTGAATTCATTTGCAGAGATAACAAAACCCAAATAAATGAGTTTTGTCCTCATAAATGACGATTTCTTCATGTTGATCAGCAATTTCTCTTGCTGTAACCTTCTTATCACTGCATATAAATGCTTCAAATGCTCTGCTTCAGTTTTGCTAAAAATTAATATATCATCAAGATATACAATGACGGATTTCCCAATGAAATCCCTCAGGACTTCGTTCATCAACTTTATGAAAGTATTGGGTGCATTCGTCAAGCCAAATGGCATGACAAGCCATTCATACAGCCCCTCATTCATATTGAATGTTGTCTTCCATTCATCACCTTCTCTCATTCTAATCTAATGATATCCGCTTTTCAAATCAATCTTTGAAAAAAACTTTTCTCCACTCAAGCAATCCATCCAGTCATCCATCCTTGGCAATGGGAACATGTACCTGATTGATTGCCCTTGAGTTTGTACACATTCTCCAGCCACCGTCCTTCCTTGGGCTGAGCACTGTTGGAACAGCGCATGGACTCAAGCTCTCCCGAATCAATCCTTTGTCCATTAAGTCATGGACCTGTCTCTTAACTTCTTCATTCCCTTGCGGCATCAATCTGTATGTTGCTTTGTTCGGCAAACTGGCTCCAGGTATAAGATCAATGTGATGAATTATACTCCTAATAGGTGGCAACGAACAAGGTAGTTAGTCCACTACTATATCAACAAATTCTTCCAGCAACTCATGGATTTCTTCCGGTAAATCATCTATCCTAGTGTTGTTCAAAACAATCTTGGGCTTCCTAACCAAAATGAATTGTGTGTCTTCCTTTTTCTTGACTTCCTTAAGAAGTTCCTTCCCACTCATGAGAAGTGCAGTGTTTCTCGTCTCTGTTTTCACCTCTTTATCCTTAATTGGTAGCAACATGTGCATCCTACCATTTTTCTCCAAAGCATACGTGTTCTTTCTCCCATCATGTACCACATTTATGTCATATTGCCATGGTCTACCCAGCAATAGATGACAAACATCCATGGGAATGGCATCACATAATATCTCATCTATATATCCTCCTATTTTAAATTCAACTAAACATTGTTTAGTGACATTTCACTGATGGATTTTTTGTAGCCACGAAACTTTGTATGGGCTTGGGTGTGCAACAGTCTCAAGCTCCAGCTTTTCTACCATTTCCGTAGATACAAGATAATTTGTGCTACCGCTGTCCACTATGACCTTGCATACCCTGTCCTTGGTTTTGCAAGCAGTCTGAAACAGACTGTTTCTTTGGGCTGGGTTCTTTGGCTCCTTCTCCGATTTCAAGAGAACTTTCTGCATCATTAAGGATCTTCCGCCCTCAGCATCTTCTGCCTCAACATTATGTCCTTGAGCTTCGACAATGTGAGTTTCACCACCATCTTTCTTCCTATCTGGACACTCATAGGATTTATGTCCGATTTTTCCACAGACAAATCATTTCACTTCACCTCCTCTGCCTCTTCCTCTTCCTCGAGGAAAAGTATTTCCATCAGCATACTGCCTCCCCTGTGAGCTTCCTCCTCTCTCAGGTTGAGGTTGAGGTTTCTTCCCCTCTTCTTTAGGTCTCCGAGTTCTGTCCTGGGCAATTGTCTTGCCTCTGCTTTGACTTCTGTCTCGGCCTCTTTGACCTTGCTTTCGGCTCAGCTTCTCTTCAGCTTTCAGAGCCATCTAATAAGCATATTCTACGGTTCGGATGGTTATCATGCTCATTTCGTCCTGAATGTCATATCGTAAACCATTCATATACCTGGCAACTTTCTCATCATCGCTTTCCCGATGACCTGCTCTAATGTTTATCCTATAGAAATCTTCAGTGTATTCTTTCACTGACATCAGCTTCTATCTCAAATTTCGCATCCTTCAAAACTGGTTTATTTGATAATCCCTAGGTATAAACTTGGCTTTCATTTTTGCAACCATTCTATCCCAGCTCTTGATTTTTTGCTTGCCTTTCCAACGTCTTTCAAATTGCAGTTCATCCCACCACAGTGCCGCATGCCCCTTAAGTCTAGGAACGACATGTTTGACTTTCTTGTCTTCCTCGACATCCTCATAGTCGAAGTATTTGTCTAGAACTCTAATCTAGTCTAGAGGCTCTTCAACATCTAGGTTTCCCTCGTACATTGGAATGCCCATTTTTTCCCTAGCACCTATCCTTGTAACAACCCTGAATAGGCGTTCTTCTGCAGCATCTTCGACTGCAACTTCTCCTTCGTTTCCATTTTCATTTTCACTTTCAGCTTCGTTGATATCCCCAGTGTCAATTGTTCCCCTCTGTGTTGTATCCATAACATCAAGTCTGGCATGTAATTCACGCATTTCTCTTTCCACTGTTGGATCAGGTATGGGCCTTTCTCTTCTTCTCGGCGGCATGGCTGTAAAATTCCTCTTTTCCTCTCTGCTACAGAAGCAAGGAATTTGTTCTGGGCTCTGATACCACGACTGGTGCAGACCTCCTACCCTCGGGCCTAAGATCCACGCAAGATCTTCTTTAGGCCAAAGACAAAGGTTAATTAAACCCCTTGCCCAAGACCCCAACGATTTCGGGTCTTGCGGGTTGGGCAAATCCGAATAAAATGCCACAACTCTTAGAAATCGTCGAAACACGAAATTCAAATGCGCTAAGGTGTAAGCCCCTCTCTTCAACCCCTTTTCCTATAGGACCACATCCAAGCCTTACGCAAGCACCTTTCGCAGTGCACGACTTTGCGAGTTGGAGCGCCAACTTCTCGTGCTCTCCCCTTATGAATCCCTGAAACGTGATCCGTCAACGAAGGTTGACTATACCCAAAGCAACGGGCGCACGCCACTTGACACTTCTACTTTACTCTACTTACAAGGTGAGTTCTTGCCACCTGTCCACGTGGATTTTCCGGCTTCCGCGACTCGAGCGGGAAACCAACAGTCGTTCCTCTTCCTCTATGGATCCCCGACTTCGAATCGTACCTTCGACAAGATCGACGGATGTGTGCTTCCCTCGATCCAACAGTCCTGGCTGTATCGGGATTTCGCCAACCGAAAACCCACAACACTCGACCCAAACCTCTGGTCACTCCATTCCCCGAATTCTGATACGCGAATTCACATACGAGATCAACGGTCCTCGTTGATCTAGATCTGATGGTCACTACTCCTCCTGAGCTTAACTCCTATGAGGTGATTTCGACCTCCGCCTTCCTTTGAACTCTTCAAAGGTTCTATCCTTTCTAAGCTTTCGCTTATGGACTCAAGGCTTCCAAAAGGGTCCCTGCATGCACTCCTTGCGGCAAATTTTCAAATAACCACTAGTTATTTGGGTCTTCGGCTCTTTTCACTCTTTGCGACAGAGAATTCTCCAACTCCCCTGTGAGTTTGAAAGAATTTGTTCCCTTCTCCCAGTCTACGCACACTTTGCATGGCTCTGTGCTCTGCTAGCACTCTTGTCTGTAAAGACACCATTTGAATCTCCTCTGAGGGTTCTGAGATGAGACTCAGAGCTTGGTCGACTCACTCATTGCAGACCCTCCACTACACTCTTTGCAGTTCTCAGAAAGAGAAACAACTGAAACTCATTCTCCCCTTATCTAGAATTCAATCACTCAACATAGAATTCTAGAGCATAAACACACCCATAGCATTGAAGAAAAATGCATACAGAGAATGCAAACAAGCCTGCAACATACCATTTAACAGGTGGTTCCAACAACCATAACAAACACATAGATTGGAATCAAAACTTTCTTCTATTAATTCCAGTGCTCCTGTACATGGCAAATAACAACTAAAAATGCATAAAATTCTTTGTTCTCCTATATTCTTCTTTGCAGCTCTACAGCTTATGAATTCTGAATTATGTTATAAAGATACAAGGGTTGAGGGTGTCTATCATCTGTTTTCCCTCCTATACTCCTAAACTGTCTAATCTATTAAATTAAATCTACCTACTTGCATTAAACACACATAAATGCCTATTACATCCGGCAGATAGGAACATACGCTCCAAAATCAGTTTGGATCTTCAGGATATAATGTTTTCACAAAAACGTATTTAATTTCCTCTGCACGCCCAACTGTCTCCTCGGTTTTAGGCATGCACTTGGGCTTTATATGATGCTCACGGATGATTTTAGGGACTAAATTTCGCTCATGGGCTATTTTTCCATGGTTTTTCCCAAAAAAAAAAATTCTATTCTAGAAATGATTCGCCCAAATTCTATAGGATAAAATTATTTTACCTTAAAAATCGCCAAAATTTTATACAAACTATATAAAATCCTTAGAAATTTGATTTTTTTTATAAAAATATTGCCAAATATTTATAGTTGGCATATGAAGGATTAGTAAGATTTGTCAATGTTTCTACATTTTAAAATAATTTTCCATCCTTAAAATCATCCTTGACGATGCTCCTACATCACCACCTCAGAGAGATTGGGTTGGAAAGCCCAAACTGGATGAAGAGACCAGAAGAGAATTGAGGAAAAATAAATTGTGTTTCAGTTGTCATAACCATGGGCACCATGACACAAACACGTTGGGAAGGACAAAATGGGCAAGGCCCATTACATTGAGGTATACTCTGACAGTGACAGTGATGAGGATGAGGAGGTGGAGCAGACATAGGACCAGGGACATCCAACATCAGGAGAGGAGTCTTCACAGGTTGGGGCTAAGGGCCCAGTCATGGCCTCGATGTTATGATTTATGAGGTATCATACCTTTAGGGTCAGAGGTGTCCTACAGGGGCACAAGGTGATAGTCTTGATTGATGGGGGTGCATCCCATAACTTCTTTAACGCTAACATAGTCGAGAGGAGAGGAATTCCGACAGAGGAATTCGATGGGTTCACAGTAGTCATACCAGGAGGCTACCAAATAAGTTGCACCAAGTGGATTCCCAAGCTCACAATAACCATGGGAAACTACTCAATGACAAATGATTTCTCCGTGGTGGACGTACCAGACACCAATGTAGTGTTGGGCGTTCAATGGATTTACTCTATTGGGAGATACACTACTGATCAAAGGACCATGGAGATGGAGTTCATAGGCCCAAATGGCAAGAAAGTGGTCCTACGATCCATGCACCAGTACCCGCCAAAGATTGTGTCACCGCACAACATGGAGGTGTGTCGTTCCTCTCTGAGATTGAGATAGGACATTGTGTGCCCCTATGTGGGATGAGGATGCCAATGTGATGAGTGTGTCGTTCCTCTTTGAGACTGAGATGGGACGTCGTGTGCCCTTGTGTGGGGTGAGGATGCCCATGAGATGGGTGTGTCGATGTGTATGCCCCTTTGTCGGGTGAGGAAACAATGTGTACCCCTGTGTCGTTTGAGATGAAACGATGTGTACCCCTGTGAGGGGTGAAAGTGCCCATGTGATTGCTGTATCGTTCTCCTCTATGTAGAGAGTTGAGACGATGTGGTACTCCAGATGATTATGTTGAGTAGGACGTCCATGTGGCTAAGCAAAGGTGGGTGTGCCCCTAGTGGTTGAGTACTAGTGGGTGTGTGAGATCCCTTGCTATATTGTCTGAGAGTGAGATTTACCTATAACCCCAATTGTGATTTAAAGGGTACAGATCGGCTCCACCATATGTAAAAGATAATTAATGTTTGTTGTAATAATTAATTATTTTTTGAGCTATTGAGTTCAGCCCTGTTGTGCCAATAGACACCACTTTTGGTATGTCCAGCCTAGTATAAATAAAGGTAATTTCCCCATTGAGGAAACGCACAACACACACAAGTCACTTGTCATTTGGAAATTTCAGCAAGTACATCTTCTAGGGCTGAAGTGCGCACCTCTCTTGGTCGCTAGCTTCTTGGTTTTGGAGAGCACCCTTTTGTGTGTTAAGTCTATGGTGTGGGAGGTCTTTCTCTTGAGAATATAGCAAAGGATTGTTGGGTTTTCTTCCCTTGTTGAGAAGGGTTTCCCAGAATATTTCTTGGGTTCTTGTGCATGGTATTTCTTCTTGTGATCTTGGTTATTACAACAATTTTGAATGGTGTAGCTGCATTTGTTTATGGTTCAAGTAAATGCTAAAATTGAAATAAACCTCATGCTTGAGCCTACCATAGTGAAAATTCAACACATTCAACGAAAATAGATGCAAAAAAATAATTCACAGTTACCTCATATGATTAGATCAAGAACATCAAGCATCCACACAATGTTGTACAATAACCAAGTGACCTCCAAAGTCTTGAATCTTTATTCCAAAAGCAATGATGATTACAATATAGTACAAAAGTGTTTCCCCAGTCTCCTATTAGGTAAATGAGGAGGGATCGCTTTGTTTAAATATACAAGAGGAATGCAGATCCCAATGAAGAGGGCACACACCCCAATGTGGTCGAGCCATATGGGAGGATAGGAATGTGCCACAACTCAAGCAACTCCATGAGAAGTCGCCACAAGGCAAGTAAGAGAGGAGAGGAGGTGACACCTTGCCAAGGAGAGGTGGCGACCTTCCTTGGGGTTGACGTCCCTCTCTTTAAATGCACCACATTATCGCACAATCTGTACTTTCCCAAAGCCCAAGGCAAGTGAGGCAAGATTGGTGTAACAGGGGGTGACCTATCACTATCACCTTAATAGGAAACCCATTTTTGTTTAGGAGTACATCAAGGTTACCCCAAGGGATATGTCCCTAGTGACCTAAAGGGCTGATGAAACTAAGGCAAGGATGCAAGAATACCCCCCTCTCAATGGTCACTCAAGTCAAAAGGTTCTTCAGGTCTTTAAGAGATGAAACAATAGTAAATTGAAGTGTACCTGCCCAGAACAAGACAACAAGAAAAATATGGCAGCTTTCAAGTACCAAATGATGCTAGTGATTCATAAGATCATGAACCTTCGAGATATAAGCTAGTTGATATAAAATTGCAGCAATATGAAAGTTTACAAGAACAATGAGTATTTTATAAGAGCTGCAAAAAATATGCCTTGGGATTGCTTGAAAAGACAATGAAAATGTAGCTTTAACTAGGCAGAATGATAATCAATTGTCACAAGCAATTTTTGCAATGTCTAACTAGCATTAAATGTCAATTTTGCAGATAATTCACTACAGTTAGATGGTTGTAGCAATCTTTTGTAACAACAACAAGTATTAGTCCTTAGAATTGCAAGAAAACGTCATGTAAACTTAGCATTTATCAAGCAGATTGTTTGGAAATTGTTACACGCAGTTTCTAAGTGAGTTAGATGCAAGTTATGTAGGTGTATGCAACAAATTAATGTAGATTAGTATGGTTGTAGCATTGAGTTGCAACAATAGCAAGTTAACTAGTGAATTAGTCTAGTTTAGAGTTAGTGGAAGTTAGCAAAAGATTCAAGGAAGAGAGTTTGAGTGTTAGTTTGATCAATCATTCACTAAAGCAAGTGGACTAGTGCCTTTATGGGGTAGTGGAGTCAATAGGTGATGACTTTTAGTTGGAATTAGTAACAGAAATGATTATACTTGTCTAAGTGAAGAATGGATCTTACAAGAATTAGCACTTTAAGTCTTCTAGGAGCCAAACTTCAAGGTGGGTGAGCTACTTGAGAGTAGGCACTTCTAGGACCTAGCGCCTTCCTCCTCCTTAGACTATTGAAAGATATTAAGAGCAACAATAACTAGACAATGGGTTCTAAAGTGCTAGTATTTTAGGGCTTTAGGAGTTTTTCTAGGCCAAATCACTTTAGTCAATTTTAGCAAATGAAGAGCAAAGAAAACCCTAGATTGCCAAGTAACTTCACCAAGAAATGATCCAAGTTGCAAATTTTAGCCTTCAAGACAAGTGTGCCTCCCTATTTCAGCCAATAACTCCCAAATAGGGTGCAAATTAAAGACCACACTTGTTGTGTGATGAGTTATGATGAAAAATGAGAGTACTTTCTCTCTATTCATACAAAACTAATGACCTTTAATTAATTTTTGGTTAAATAAAGGCCAACCTGGCCAATTTACATCAAAATCCAATTTTTACATAAATAAAATTAATTAAACCCTAAAATCATCTCCATGGGTGATGTCATGCCCTTCTAGGGTCACGTTGAGCCCCTAAGGTGGAACATTGGGCTCCAGATGCAGAACGTTTGGCCTCCAAAGGCCCTAGATGATGCCCACACGTGCCAACCAACTCACAACTGCCCTCAAAATGCAAACCCTAGCTCTGGATGATGTCCATGGTCATAATGGTGACATCATGGGATCGCAAAGGTCAATGTCCAGGTGGAAGAGAAAGATCCCCCTAGGTCTAGGTCTGACGAGGCGTCTCCAAGGTAAACGTCCTTCTTTCTTCATGGTGTAAATCTCTCATGTCTTCTTGCCCCTGGCTGGGGCTACAACATCCATCTATGAGCTTTCATTCCCATGAAGGTTCGAGCTAATCATTCCCCCATGTGTACTTGTCCACCGGGCAAGGTCCTATAGCAACAACAATTATACCCTCCAGAGGTTCATAAGTCACAAGGATCATAACATGTAAATCACATCCAATAATTAAATTACCCAAACATGTGCATCAAACCCCCCTTTACCCATACAAATGCTTAAAGACGTTATGCAATTTAATAAGTCCATATTGGAGAAGGTCTCAGGGTGTCCTATTGGGCCATTCCTTCTTAAGTTTGGGGTGTTTCACAGGTGAGAACCAACCCAGGTCATGTAAGTGTATGAGGTGGCGTCGGGTGAAGTGTTTGGGCATGGGGTGCAATGATAACAGGGAAATGTAAATCTTATCTGTGGGTGCCTTTGTAGAGGGTGAGATGCACCTTGTCATAGATGCCATTATTTCCTAGCCCATTCACTGCCTTTTATTCTTAGCTTCATTGCTTTTGATCTTTTTCTTTTATGCTTCAAACGAAGAGTTGAGGGACATTGTCCTGGCTTGGACCAGAGGTGACAACGTTATCCACAAGCATTTCACGGAGACGAGAAGGTTGGCTTGTGATGAGATCCCCTTTCTTTTGGCTATGCCACCAACAGCCACTACCCTGGTTTGGTGACCAAATAGATGGTAGTGTCATACCTCTACATGCCCATGGTCATAATAGGTCTGCTCATGATGAGACCTCCCATCCACCAACTAATACCTTGAGTGTTTTCTTATCTTATGGGTTCTCTTTTCTTGCTGAGAATCTTTTTACTGCTTTCTCGAGAATCCTTGGATGAAGCATCTCAAAGGTTTCATCTTTGGCTTTTAACTCTTGCCAGCTACTTTTACCCTTTGGGCCTCTATCCCCTTCTTCCCACAAGGAAAGGTACAACCCTTCCTAGTGTGGCAAATCCCAATGCCCGAACAAAGGTAGGGGGAAATGACAGGAATAAAGATGAAAATTGGTAATGGAGGGAGCAGAGGATGACCTTTCATAGACCCACCCAGTGGCAACCCATCCTTAAGGGAGATCAACTTACTAGGGCATCATGTCACCCTTCCAGATATGAACAAGTCGAAGAGTATAATTTCCAAGAAAACATTATGAAATGAAGGAGAATTTAATGCAATATATTCAAGTGCTTCAAGAATCAGAGTGATACATACCATGATACCCAGACTCATTACCTCATGGAGCAAGACTTACAGCTACTTTAGGACCAGGATAGTGGGATGGACACTCATGTCATTGATAAAGAGGTTGCACTAATGAAAAGAGGGACCCTCCGAGGCCATTCTCAAGTCATCCGGCTCTCGACACTTCATGTCTAGGACCTGTGGGCCTCGAAACATGATCTCGTTAGTTATCCTTAGGGTAGGGATAACACACCACATCTCTCAAGAGGTGCACATGGCTTTCTTGGGATCTCCATCAAGTGATGACAACTCAACCTCAACTCACTCATAACTCTTCTCAACTCGCCTCAAGTGTCACTAAGTTGCGGTAAACAGAGAGAGAGAGAGAGAGAAAGAGAGAGAGAGAGAGAGAGTTATAACTCAAAACGTGTCCCGGACGTGTTTCCTAAAAATAGGAATGTTGATTTATTTGTCTTTTATTCACCTTTTTCGAGTATAATTGACTTTTTAATGAGAATAAGTCAATAATTTCTCTTGAAAATTGGGAATAGGGGTATAATGGGTATTCTGGGTTAGACAACGACACCCCCCTAGGCATATAATTCCACCTAGTACCACGTTTTTATTACTACATCAATTTATAAAGTAAAAATCTTGGTTTATGGGAAATTTTATGACTCATTAAAAATAATTAAAAAATCCTAGACGGACCTAATGCATGTCTATAAGGCTTTATATAAATGACTAGCATAGTAATATACATTAGACACTAGAATCAAACAACACACATTAAGGCCTAACCATTAATACACACTCCATCTTTGGAGGTTATGAGTGAAAAAACTTAGAAATTAT
Organism: Picea sitchensis; assembly: GCA_010110895.2. Taxonomy (NCBI): domain Eukaryota; kingdom Viridiplantae; phylum Streptophyta; class Pinopsida; order Pinales; family Pinaceae; genus Picea; species Picea sitchensis. Next base: position 26,119 of record SNQJ01S0069393.1, read on the forward strand.
AACTCGTTGAAGAGAAAGATATAATTAACATGTGAAAAAACCACTCTAGAGTATGCATTGATGATAAAGTCTTAGGGAGCTGAGCCTTTTAAATAAAAGAGGCCTCATGCTATGTAATGTCCCCTGATATTGACCATGGGGGACTTAGTAGCCTAGTTGTTCTCCCTAGACTATAGTCTCCTTAGGAAAAAGGGGACTAAGAAGGTAAAAAAGGGGACTAAGAATAATTAAGTTATTATCGAAAGGTGACAATCATTAAAAAGAAAAAGGTAAAGTGGTTTTATGAAATAATTGGAGAAACGAACCTTAGAAATCCAAATTGACAACTTAAGTGAAAATTAGGAGGGATAAAAGGAAGGAAGGTGAATTCCTCAATTAATTCTCGACATTTCTCACTTGTTATTTGAGCTCTACAACTTAGACGTTTTGATCGTTTTAAGGAAACAAACCCTAGAGATCAACAAGAAGGTGAGAGATTCATTTATTCCTAATCCAAGATTAGCAAAGATGGTGAAAGATTCTACCCAACCTTTCTACTAGTATCAGATCAGTTTGTAGCAGTCATGTGTGGAAGCAAGGGCGCAGTTTTTGGGGTTTTTGCAGGACTGGGGTGCACTGTGTCAGAGAGAAGAGTTTGTTGGGATTAGAGTGTTGAAATAATGTAACTACAAAGAGTATTCTAATTATTATTGATGTATTATTCATTATATCAATCCCCTTTTGTCGATTGGTCAAACCCTAATTGTAATAGGCAGAATGGGAAGTCAGGCCTAGAATATATTAAAGGTGGTTATAACCACCCAGAATAAGAAGTCGGCCATGCCAGTGAAAATACACCTCCGTCCACATCTGCCAGATTCCATAAATAAAGAGGCTAGCGCCTCATTTGGACACACACTCACTTGTTCATCAGAGCACAAAATCTGAGCTTCAGTTGGAGAAGCAGGAAGAGAGAGAGAGGCGCATTCTTGGGAGAGGACTTTCTATATTTGTTTGAGTTATCGCTTGGCATTGTATTGGCTATCTATATTAAGGAAGAGTTTGCTAGGTTTTCTCCCCCATGAGGGTTTCCCAGGATAAATGGTGTGTCTCTTGTGATTGTGTATTTCTCAGTGATCTTATTTATGCTATGGTTATCTAATGAAATGAAAAGAAACCTAATAATAGCTTAAACCTTAACATAGAGGACCTTGGATCTAGAGTAGATCTCATTCTAAAGGTGTTTTCCATCACTAGGGCGCCTTTTCTCATCATTCTTGGAGGGTTTATCACTACATATTTATTTCTTACTGAAGTTGGGTGAATTCTTGAAGGAGGGAACACTTGTTCTTGGAGATACAAAGAGTTGGAGGGTCATATCTACAACTACAGTTGAGTAATCTCTTCTTATGAGCTTATTATTCTCAGATCTATAGATTTGCAACATTTTTCAAGAGTTTGGAGGCCAAAACAAGTAGGGACGAATTTCCTAGGAGGATTTCTAGCCAGTGAGTGGCGCAACTCAACCATAACAACCACCCAGAAGATAGAAGGGAAAGAAATCGATCTTTCTGATCTTGCACACTGATTTTGGGAGTTCAAGAGAGCCTATATCTCACTATTTTCATTGTATCTTGGAGCTATTCTCAGCCACACATATTATTCTTCCATATCTATTCCAGATTTGGTCATCTCTTGTAATGAGGTAAACTATATATTTAAATATATATTTGGTCATCTTGTGTTATCTCTTTACATCATTCTTGTATATCCTTTATTGATACATTTCGGTCATTTGTTGCTATAAAAACTCTATAACCAAACCACAACACAATTTGGAAGGCAAGAATTAATTGTTTGACAAAAACCCACATTCAGAAAAAACAATAATTCACAATATTCCTGGTAAATCTACATGGGAATAATATAGTGGTATCAAAGCTCCTCCCATCCTATGAGGACTACAAATGGAAGTGTTATCCCCATTTTGCGGATAGCTAAGGAGATGATGTCCTGATGCCCTCAGGTTGCAAATATGGAGTGCCAAAAGATTACATGACCAACAATACCCCTTTGCACAGATGGAAAACCCACTCGCCACCACAGATGCTCATAAGTTTACAAATGGCATCCACCACACCAGTTGGCTTCTAAAAGGCATTCGGCCTTGCTCCATGAGGTGCAAGTCAGTATTATGTTGAGCATCATTTCAATACCTAAGCCATTTGCTTATTTTGTATCTTAGATTTTCTCTAGATTTCATGATATGTGCTTGGACATTATGCCTTTTGCCCTACTTCACCTTGGTGGTTGACATTGTGCCCTAGTAAGTGGTCTTCTTTGGGAATGGGTTTGTTACAGGGAAATCCTTTAATGAGCCATTGTACTGTTCCTGACCATACTTACCATTTTCCATCATTATTCCCCTTTATTTCCTTGTCTCTTGGGATTTTAGGGTGTATTGACCCAAGAAGAGGTTGTCCCTCATTCTATGGGAAGAAGGGGATAAAGGCCCAGAGGGGTTGGTGTTGGGTAAAAGATAAAATCCATATATGAACCTTCCAGATGCTTCGCCCAGGGATCACCCAAGAAAGCAATAAAACGATTATCTTTGAATAAAAGGGAACCCATAATATAACAAAGAAATGCTTGAAAGGTAGATTAAAGGATAGGAGGTCTCATCACGAGCCGACCTATCACGTCCATAGATATCTAGTGGTATGTCATTGTCATTATCTAGTCACCAAATCAGGGCAGTGACTCTCAGTTGCATGGCTGAGAGAAAGGGGGTCTCATCACGAGCCAACCTTCTCATTTCCATTAGGCATTTGTGGGTGACATTTCCACCATACGCCGGGGCAGTGACCTTCAAACCTCTCCTTGTGCTATTTTGAAAGAAAATATAAAGAAAGAAAGATAAAATGCAAATGATGGGCTTGGAAAAAGTTCATTGCGGACAAAGGTACCACACACCCTCTACAAAGGCACCCATGAATGAGACACTACGACCCCTAGTATGACATGAGCCCTATCCCCATCGAGTGTTGACCCCGTCCACCTCATACACTTTACATGGCTTAGAGAGGTACCTCTTGGAGGCTCTCGACCTAGAGCGAGGCCTACCCAATAGGAAACCTCGTCAACCCTCCCATACTTGAGCTTGAAAAGTCGCATAGTGTCTTTAAGTTGTTAATTGTTTGATATAGTAATCTTTGATGCACATGCTTAGATGGATTATTTATTGATTGGATCCACTTATCATGATGTTATGACTTGAACTCCTTGCAGGGCATGTTCGTTTTTCTTTGCAGGACCTAGCTGGTGAACATTTTTGAGAGAACAAACCTAGCTTGGGATTTCATGGGGCTACAAGCCCACAGGTTGGATGTCAGGGGCCTATGTGCCAGATGAGAGAAAGATAACTTGGACGACCTTGATGATGACTTGGACGACCTAGCCCACCCATTTCTTTCCAAACGGTTTGCCCAAGAGGGACAAAATGTCCCATTTTTTAGCATGACGTCATGACTATGGGGGCTAGGGCTTGGTGGTGAGGTGCCACTCATTTGCACTTGAGCGTTTTGAGGAGAAGAGGGTCTTCACAATGATGAGATCACCTAGATGCTTGACACGTGGCCTTGGGAGGCCCTTCCATACTTCTCCAACACCAACGACCTCATGAAAGTGGAAAAGTGTGCCCTAAAGGGGTGACGTCATCCTAAATTAGGGTTTAATTTGTGCAAAAGATGAAATTTTAAGTGAATTGTTTAATATTATCGTCTTAAGGGCAAAATATTAGGGTTGTTGACCCCTAATATTTTGTTTTACTCCTTATCTTGTGGGCAAGCGGTGTTGGCTAATTTTTGTGTAAATAGAGATCATAAGATCTCATTTTAAAAGATAACTCTCCCTTGTGGAGAAGGACTTATCTAAAATTTCAGGCCCTATTGGCTCTTTCTATTCTCTTGTGCTTTGGTTTATGGCTAAGTCTTGGATATTTGGTTGATAGAAGTGATGTGCTAGACTTGGAAGGATTTTTCTAGCTTTTGTGGTGGTTTGTCTTAGTTTTTTCCTTGAATTGGTAAGTTTTTTACATTGTGCTATCATTATTGATCAAGTCAAGGTTATTTTGCTAGAGCATGGTAGGAAGTATAATAGCATACACCCCCACCATAGTTTCCACCATTTTATGCTTACATTCTATTGGTTTAACAAGGGTTTGTTAAGAGAAGTATAAGGGCATACACCCTCTTAGCTCAAACCCTAGCTAGAGATACCTGCCTTGGGAAGTAAGAGGGTTTACACCCCCAAGGAGGTAGTACCTCTAGCTCTTTCTTTGCTTGAATCCATTAACCCATTTTTAAAGGCACTAGTCATTCTTAAAGTGCTATGTTCAAATCACAAGTGATTACTAAATTCATTAATGTTATTGCCTATTGATCTTAAGTTTTATATGTTGATTTGGATGCTTCATTTTGCTGATATAAACTGTCATCCACTGCTTCAAATTAGGGACAACAAGATTGGCATGATGATACACACTAACACATAGCATTGCAAGGTGTTTTTCTTGTGTTTCGGGCAGGTACAGGTGCACTGATAGCTATTTTTTCACTTGGTATCCATTTACCTCTCTCTGCTCATCTTTTCCAATCATTCATTTCTTCCTTCACTTGACCTTCTGGGGGACTTCTCCTTACACTTCCCTTCATCCTTTCCATTACCCCTAGGGTCTCCGGGATCGCCTCCCAAGAGTGAACTTAGCCACCCCCCAAGTTTGGGACCTACATCGAGGTGACATTAGGTGTAGAATCCCTAAGGTTCTAACACTTGTTCCATGGTTGGGTCGGGATTTTCCCAACCTACAACTTGCACTATAACAGGAAGGATACAACAAAAGGGTGAAGGATAGGAAGGCAGGAGAACCAGAAACAATTCCATAAATGGAGGAGAGACAAGAAACAAGGGATGGTAATGACAAAGGGACTGATTGGGCAAAAATAGTTCAACAAATGTAGCGCTCTATTGAGAGGACACAATTTGACATGCAACATCACTTGCAAGAGACACGAGAGAATTTGTCAAGGGGATAGACTAATCTCAAGACAACTTTGACAGCTATTGAACATGGGAAAAATAAATTGGTTGCTTCAGTGGATGCAAGACAAGACAAGATCGCACAACTACTCATGCAGATGGTACATGGAAAGGAAGCACCTAATTATGGATGGAACAATGGGGCTAGTGGATATCATGGGGGAGAGTGGTATCACGTTGAATCTAATCACATGGCCTATACTGAGGGATAAAGTCTCTATGGGGGCGCAAACGAAAGGGTGTCAAGGAGTATCAGAGTCACGCCTAGGCCTTATGCACAGTTTCATGATGCTCACTTCTAGGGGCGTTTGGAGGTAGAAGATATCTTTAAGTATGCAAGAGAGTATGCGACCCTGAGCGCAGGCTTCAGGAGACAAGTCACACTATCAAAATATTGTGGAATCAAGTACAGAGGAAGGCCTAGGGAGTTTCACAGGGGCAACAATGAGCTAGGGTGCAAAGCAGGGAAAATGGAGATTTTCCCCTTTTATGGAACAACTAAATCTTCAACAAAGGCATGGGTACAAAAATTGGATGCCTATCTACAACTAAACCCCGTGATGGAGTTGGATGCCATCAAATTTGCTACCTTATATTTGGAAGGCAAAGCCCATGAATGGTGGTACCATGGAATGACCACTTTGGGGCATGCACACATTACCTCTTATAAAGAGTTCACACAGAGACTGGGCCTGGAGTTGATCAGGGGGACCTAGAACTTCACTTCCAAGATCTCACACAACTTAGACAAACAGGGTTTACAGGTGGGAGACGTGTAGAGGAATTCCGAGAATAGCGGTGATGGTTCCAGTGTGTGGAATCTAAGTTGATATGCTCTTTCAAAGAGACTAGCAAAACCCTTAAATGGTTGGGTCAAGGATTTTAATCCTACTACCCTACATGATGCTATTTGGAGGACAAGAGACTTAGGAGAGCAACTTCGGAAACAAGTTCTCTAATTTACTTGCTCCTAGAGGAAGGGATCAAAGAGTGGTTGACAAGGGTAACAGGAAACTTGATGAAGCCACAAGAACGGAGTTGAGGCAGAAGCAACTTTGTTACTTCTGCAGGCTCATAGAGACAGACATAGATGCATGAGCAAAAGGAAAATATACTACATAAAGGTTCTTTCAGACAGTGAGGAGGAAGATGATGGGCATGCTAAAGTGAAGATGAGCACACACACGAGAAAGGGGAGGATGAGACAGTGTGCAATGTAGTAAGGATCAAGAAGGTTGTAATATCATCCATCAGTGGGGTGCGTTGATAATGCTCTTTTCCAAAGGGCTAACAAAACCCTTGCGTGGTTGGGTCAAGGATTTTAATCCTACCACACTACATGATGCGATTTGGAAGACTAGAGACTTGGAGGGAGCAACTTCCAGAAACAAGTTTACTCCTAGGCCCCCACTTGCTCCTAGAGGAAGGGATCAAAGAGTGGTTGACAAGGGTAAGGGGAAACTTGATGAAGCCACAAGAAGGGAGTTGAGACAGAAGCAACTTTGTTACACTTGCAGGAAACCATGGGAGCCAAGGCATAGATGCATGAGCAAAAGGAAAATATACTACATAAAGGTTCTTTCAGACAGTGAGGAGGAAGATGATGTTGAACATCTTCAAAATATGGAGGTGACCCAAGAAGAAGATGAGCACACACACGAGAAAGGGGAGGATGAGACAGTGTGCAATGCAGAAGGGATCAAGAAGGTTGTAATATCATCCATCAGTGGGGTGCAAAAGTTTAGTACCTTCAGTAAGAGGAGTCCTTCAAGGACAAAGGGTCACAATGCTTATTGATGGTGGTGCTTCCCATAATTTCATTGATGTTGCTTTAGTGAACAAGAGACATCTACCCATTGTGGAGTTTGAGGGCTTTTTGGTGGAGGTAATAGAAGGGCGCACCATTCCATGTCATAGGTATATTCCCCGGATGAGCCTCACTTTGGGTAGGCACAACTTAACTCAGGATTTCCATGTGATGGATCTTCTAGACACTAATGTAATACTAGGAGTTCAGTGGCTTAGCACCCCAGGACCCATCACTACTAAACTACAATACCATGGAGATGTCCTTTAATTCTCAAGAAGGAAAAAGGGTAATCTTAAAGGGAATGACAGAGAATACACCCAGGGTAGTCTCAACAAAGTGCATGGACATTGTTTTCATGCTTGGGGACGTGGCTTATGCAACAAAGTGTCTAGCTGTCACCCAAAACACTCAGGATAAGCGCCAACACTACTCACTATACATACAAAGGATAATTGACAAGCATGAGAGGGTTTTTGGACTGATTCCCCAAGGAAAACCACCAGATAGAAGCTTTGAACACAATATAGAACTAGAGGAAGGTGCCAAACCTATGATTACCACACCATACATGAACCCAAAGAAATTCAAGGATGAAATTGAGAAATCCATCAAAGAACTTTTGGACATGGGGCATATTAGGCCAAGCTCAAGCCCATTTTCATCTTCTATTGTGTTGGTCAAAAAGAAGGATGGAACCATGCGCATGTGTATTGATTACAGAGCCTTAAATAAAAAGACAATAAAAAAAAGTTACCCCGTTCCAAGGATAGATGAGCTATTGGATGAGCTTCATGGTGTAGTCTATCTCACAAAAAATGATCTACACTCAAGATACCATCAGATTAGGATGAGGGAGCAAGACATACACAAGACAACTTTCAGGTGTCATTATGGGCATTATGAATTTTTAGTTATTCATTTTGGACTAGCCAATGCGCCAGCCACCTTCCAATCATTTATGAATCATATATTCAATAAGCAATTAAGGAAGTTTCTATTGGTTTTTTTTTATGATTTGTCGATATACAACAAAACCTCGAAGGATCATCTCAAGCATGTGTATGAGATATTGAACATCATGGAAGAACAATCATTGTATGCAAAAGAGTCCAAATGTGAATTTGGGATGACAAAGGTACTTTACTCGAGTGCAAGTTCATCAGGAGAAGATTCAAGCTATTTTAGATTGGCGCATACCTAAGACACTTACAGAGCTCAAGGGATTCCTCAGAATTTGCAACTATTATAGAAGGTTTGTTAAAGAAAATTCACAATTATGCGCACTACTGACTGATTTGACCAGAAAGGGTGCATTCAAGTGGAGTGATGAAGCAAAATTGACTTTTGATCAAATGAAGAAGGTCATGAGTACTGGTCCAATCCTAACCTTACCAGATTTTTCCTAGCGATTCATATTAGAGTGTGATGCATCAGGGGAAGGAGTTGGGGTTGTACTCATGCAGAACAAGCATCCTATTGATTTTGAGAGCAGAAAATTAAGAGGGCTTGAATTATTATACACCATATATGATAAGGAGATGCTAGCCATCATGCATGCACTATCCAAATTCAGACAATACTTGGTGGGAGCGAAATTTGCAGTCAGAATTGATCATAACAACCTCAAATACTTCCTTGAGTAGAAGGATCTTAATGAGAGGCAACATAAATGAGTGAGTAAAATCCAAGCCTCTAACTTTGACATAGAATTTGTTAAAGGGAAAAACAATGTAGTAGTAGATGCTTTATCTAGAAGACCCTCAACTTATTCCATGTCTGAGATATCAACTGAATTGAAATCGTACAAGTTGGTGGAATACTCAAAAAACAAGTTTGCATGTGAATTGATGGATGGCCAAGTCCAAGATGATGGGTACAAGCTTGTGGATGATATCATATACTACAAAGGGAGGATCTATTTGGTCCCTGAATCCAAATTTAAGGAAAGGGTGTTGCAAGCATTTCATAACTCACCACTAGCAGGATATCACGGGTTCCTCAAGGCTTATAGACATATTAGAGAAAGATTTTCTTAGAAGGGCCTCAAGTAGGGTGTTATGCGCCACATTAGGAAATGTGCCACATGTTAGCAAAACAAGGATGAACACACCCACCCAACAGGTTTATTACAACCTCTTCCCATTCCATAGCACAAATGGGAAAGCATATCTATGGATTTTATTACAGGATTGTCCAACACACAGGGGAAGGATGGAATTTTTGTGGTGGTAGATTGCTTAACAAAATTTGCTGATTTTTTTCCATATACATGGAATATAGCACATCATAGATAATGGACTTATTTTTCAAGGAGATTTTCAGATTACATGGGCTACCCAAGGCTATTGTGAGTGATAGGGACAGTAGATTCATAAGCACTTTCTGGCAAGAACTATTTCAGCTTGTTGGGACATAATTGACCCATAGCACCAACTATCATCCACAAACAGATGGTCAAATTGAAATAGTTACCAAATGGGTGGAAGGGTACCTTGGAAATTATGTGGCAGGACAACAAAGAGCGTGGGTCAAGTGGTTGAACTTGGGTGAGTACTGTTACAACACCACTCACCACATGTCCATCAGTGTGTCTCCTTTCAAACCACTATGTGGATATGATTCACTCACCTTCATGGAAATTGCTTTTGGGGATAGCAGAGCCCCTATGGCTAAGGAGTGGATACAGGAAAGTCAAGACCTACTCAGGGAGCTCAGGGATCATTTGCAAAGAGCCCAAACCAACAAAATTTTTATGCATACAAACATAGGGTGGAGCGTAGTTTTGAGGTAGGAGACTTAGTCTACCTAAGGCTCCAACCATACAAGCATGCATCCATCAAAAGGAGTGGCGTTGAGAAGCTCAAGCCTCATTTTTATGGGCCATACAGGGCGAGAAGAAAGGTGGGGGAGGTTGCTTATGAGCTAGAGTTACCACCAAGGAGCAATATTCACAATGTCTTCCATGTGTCATGTCTAAAGAAAGCAGTGGGACAACATGTTACTACTAATCCAGAATTGCCACCTATTGATGAGGAAGGCCAATTGATTTTGATACCAAAGGAGGTACTGGAGATGAGGGAGAAAAAGATAAGAAACAGGAGCATCAGGGAATATTTGATCAAATGGAAAAGTTTGCCAATAGAAGATGTCACTTGGGAGGGTGAACATGTTTTGCAGCATCTAGGTTCATAATTGCTTGTGGGCAAGCAATTTCAAGCAGGGGAGACCGTAATGTCCCCTTCCATGTAATATTGACCATGGGGGTCTTAGTAGCCTAGTTGTTCCCCCTAGGCTATAGTCTCATTAAGAAAAAGGGGACTAACAGGGTCAAAAAGGGGGTCGCCGAATAATTAAGTTATTATCAAAAGGTGGCAATGATTAAAAAGAAAAAGGTAAAGTGGCTTTATGAAATAATTGGAGAAAATAACCTTAGAAAGCCAAAATGATAATTGGGGTATGGATCATGCATAAAAGAAGAAGAAGAAGAAGGAATTTGAAGCAGTCATAAAACCTAGCTGGACTTCTGAACTCTGATTTTGAACGATTTTGAACAAATGACTTGTTCAATCTTTGTGGATCATCGTCAGTCCTGTCTAGTGCAACTAGGGAGGTAACAAGTAACAGATCTGGAATGTACCAGAATATTTATCTTTTGAGGTCTGCTGCCCCTCAAGTCAGCACATCTCATTGTCATAGCAATAAAATCCAAGGTGTTGGTTGTGACCCTTATCTTTGTGGAGCGCCTTACTGCTGTTCCATACCCAAAATCCCAGATTTATGTTGGAGAAACTTATCCTTGTATTGCATGCTAAAGATAAGTGTGTGATCAGAGGAATACATGGTTGCATGCAAACTGTTTGACGGAAGTTCTAAGTGAAGTATTTCAAGTCAAACCACAGTAACACACAAGGTAGCATGACAAGTGTTTGACAAAATACGTCTAAGAAATTTTCAGACCTGTGTAACAGCCTTGTTAAAATTATTTGCATTCTAGTTCATCCTTGATTTGCTACTTATTGGCCTGCACATGGTTAAAAATTGCAGATGAGATTAAAAGTGTTGGTCATGTCTCTCATATGCATGCTCTATAAGATGATTTATGGCTACAAAACATACTTATTTCAGAATGGCATGAGTAAACATTTCGTCCTATTACAGCAAAGTACTAAGTTGAAATGGCTTGCTAATTATCAGCTGTAATGTGTGTATAACAGGTCTGGAAACTACGTTGCTGAATATATTCCTCGGATCTGTTTATTTAAGTCCCCCCCTTCTCACTATATCAACCTTCGAGGGCTGGATCAGTACCTTGTATATGCAATTCTGCCTTGCAAATAAAAGCTACAGCATTCTGAGAAAACAGATCTGCGTTGCACATTTTGTTGTTGGAATCTCCTTGATTGTTACAGCCTTATACCAACACTAATATGTGAATTGGGGTCTGGTTATGTGGTCTTTAACATCAGAAAATGATGAAATTCTGAACTCTAATCAGACCTGGTGCTGGGAAATCCTACTACAGCTTGTAGGAAATACGTTCAAGCTTGATCTCAAACCTATATGATCGCCCTCATTCCCCTTTTTGTATGATGTTTATATAATCTGGAAAGAGCAATAACCTTGACCTCAACACTCAGTTCTGTTGCTGCCTGTAGGAGTATATATCTTTTGTGACAAGGGAACTTGTTTCATCCATCAGAGCTGTAATTTGAAGACCGCACTAAGACTTATCAGTTCATCCTGAAAGAAAGGTTCCGATGAAGGTGCCCTTACAGAATACACTCGAGGAGACTATTGCAGAACTTGTTAATCATACTTTATTGAGTATTTCCCAGCATTATCAAACAGAGTATTTCCCTCACACACATGCATACAAACAGGGAAATTGTGCATCCTTTTGTCTCTGAGCATCCATAAACCATAGAGCAAGAATCCTTTATCAGGGAAGCCCTTCTCGAGGAGAGCTACACTCACCCTTGAGTGCAGGAAGACAAGTTGAAGTGACTGTGGTTTGTCTTCTGAGTTTCTTTCAGTTTGCCCTTAGTGAGGACCTTGCACAGATATGCAGTGAAAAACTGAGCGGTAACAGGGCGCTTCACCTAGAAACATGTGCTTACTCCTGTACATGAGGTTTGAATTCTATGTGTTCACATATAGTGCAAGGCTCTTTCTTAGAAGCTCCAATGGTGTGAAATGCGTCCAAATATGCAAATTATGACTTGGGATATCTGATATGCCTCAAAAGTTACCCTCAATGAAAGATTATGTATCAAAATATGTAGAAGGGTCCATTAAATATAAGATCATCCATCCTAAGTATGCAACAATTTTCCTTAACTCCAGCGTAAATGCATATTTAGGTGTCTTTTCTTTCTGCATCTTGTTGTGTCGCACTCCCTACATCAGAGATCTACTGCCTAGTTGGGAGTTCTGCTCTATGTCTGGTGATGGCCCCTATCTGTGAGCCTCTATCTTGGTCGGAATTTGGCCTTGGTGTTGATCAATTCATCAAGGATTTTCTTAAAAATTTCTATTTTCCCCAACTCACGTTATCTCCAAATTTATCTTTTTATTCCCTTTTAATATATCTTCAAGATTTCCAAATATAGCCTTTTATGTCTTGTCCATATCTCTAATTTTAAAAAATATTTTATGGCTTCAAAATGTATTTAAACCTTTCTAATGTAACTAGCCTTTTGTGATTTCTCTTTCTTCAAATCAATGTCTTTCTCGTTCAGGTCACTTGTGCAATGCTATAAAATATTTTCTTAAAACTTCTGATTCACAGGCTCCAGAATCACTACCATGCCTTGATAGTAGCTATGTTAAAATCTAAATACATAAATACTTGGTATATTTGGTACATCTGGAACATAATATTTTATTCTGAAAGGATTCATTGGATACAATGAGAGAGATCACCTAATATTTCATTTATTAAGTAGTTGTGCCACCTACTTGTGAGTCAGTTTTGAAATAGGTTGGGAGCTTGTCATGTGAAACACATGCTAGAAAGTCTAGCCTTAGTTGACAACCCCTGAAATATGATTAGCCAAGCAAAATATTGGGCTTGTAAGAAACTCTATATGACCAAACCTTATTCAARCAAGTGATCCACTGAAATTCAACATTTGAGGATGACCAATGTGCATTTATTGTAGGGGCTAGGAGAGTCTTTTAGAGTGAAAGAAGATACAACATTTTTCCATTGTAGTTAAAAAATGAGCTTGTCATATCCCATTGCCAATCACACCAAAAAGGTCCCTGCAAAATGTTGTTTATCTTGGGGAGACCCTCTACTGGTATATGACTACAAATATCAAATAGATATATCAACAAACAATAATGTTGTAGTTTGCAGCAAAGTCCTCCATTCCATCCAAGACCTGTGCTTAGAGCTAGTGTTGCACGTATCACAATAATATTGGAATTAGCACAATATGATTGCCAAAACCCAACTTGACGATAATATCACCGGCATTTATCGTGATAAATTCAAATCTTGAAATTATCGTGATAATTTGGAAATTATTTCCCTGCTGCATCGATATCTCCTTATAATCAAAATTTTGGTCTTTTAACCCTCATTTTGCAAAAGTGAGTAAGGGGATTGACCTAGTGTTTTCAAACTCGGACCCCAATTAATGGTAATGTAAAATTCTTGAAGTAAAAGTTGACATTTCCTTTATCTTTTGACATTCCCTTTATCTTTCCTTTATCTTTTGACATTTCCTTTATCTTTCCTTTTTATCCTTTTAATTAAATTTTTAATATTACCATTAATTGTTTCATGATGTTTGAGAGTGGTTCCAACCTTATCGGACTTCATATGGAGAAAGTAGAATTTCATATCCCATTCAAAATTCGGCAGAGTTTTCAGGATTTCAAGATTGGTAGGATTGCAACAGTTTTGTCGGATTCTATCACATAAGAGGGTATGGGATTGGCATTTAATCAATAGAACGAAGCCCACTATGTACCTTGATGTTGGTGGTATTGATTGTTGAACTCTTTTGCCATGGCTTTAGCAAGAATGTACCCTTTACTCAAACCAAAATCATTGATTAAGCATGTTAAACTTTTTCTACCATATTATAAGGCTTGGATTAGGTAGTTTCATCAAAATAGGGTGGTGTTGATTGATGTCCCTAGAAGATCGAGGTAGAGACAAAGGGTGATACTAATGATGAAGATACTAATATAAGCAATGGTGGAACATTGCTTGTCACTTAAATGTTCTTGCTCATTTATTCATAATGTTTTCTTTCAATATTTCAATAATTTTTTGGAATCATGGTTTGAAATCTTTAAAATATAATTTTTCCATTAAAATTTAAATATTTTATGTATTTTTAGTAAACCGAGCCATTGAAATCAGATCAGTCTGAGTCAATCTGAGTCCGACTATCTAGATGCCTCATGATGATTATCTCATGAGATACATTCATTTTTGTTTTGATATTATTTTGTATTATCCTATCAGGGATAATATCACATTTTAGTATCGATGTTTGATGGACCACTTGACATCTCATACATCTTATATTACAGTTTTATTTTCATATTTATGTGACAATGTGTTTGTTTGATGCTGATGTTGCTTTAGAAGTTTAAAAATTTGAAAAAAATGATTATGATTATATTTTTAAAAGTTTCCCGATAATTTCTGATATTTTCCCCAATATTGCCGATAATTTTGGAGCTTCGACGATAAATTCCTGATAATGATAAGTGCAACATTGCTTAGAACCCCAAAGATCTATCCACAAAAAGATTAGTACTCAGATCTATTAGTTTATTTTACTCAAAAATAATTGTTTAAGTTTAGATCTACTAGTCTGCATATTTTATCACTTAGATCTAATTGTAGTGTTTCAGATCTCTGTATTTCTTATGCATCTCTGATCTGAGTTTTTGATTTAGATCTTATGTGTACTTGTTGATCTAGCTAACAGATTTTAAAAGTATATTTTTTCTGTTATTTTCCCTATTTCTAACAATAGGTAATGACTCGATACTAGTAGTGGTTGAATGATTGGCAAAGATTTTCAGTCCAATGATGACTACCCATCAGGCATGTGATATAGCCCACATTTTCATCCAATAAGTAGTAAGGCTACATGGTGTACCAAAAGGGATCGTGAAGAAACTTGACTCCAAGTTTACTTCCAAGTTTTGGAAAGGTTTGTTTCATGAATCAAACATGCATTTAAGTTTTAGTACATCCTACCATCCAGAGATAGACAAGGAAAAAAAGAGTCAATTGAAGTTTAGAAGGCATGCTTAGGATGCATGTGATGAATAAAACAAGAAGTTGGGAGGTATACCTACCCTTAATATAGTTTGCTAACAATAATGGATATCATTACTCTATCAAGAATAGTTTGATTGAAGCCCTATACATATGAAAATTCAACTCTCCTATGAGTTCAGATAACGCAGAAGTATGGTTGAGTCAAGAGTAAGATGCTTTGGAAGAAATGGAAAATATAATGAAGTAATTTTAGAAAATTCTAAAGACCGCTCAAAATAGACATAAGAACTATGCAAACAAGATAAATATAGAAAAAAGTTTTAATGTCAAAGAAAAAGTGTTTCATATAGTTAATCCAAAGAGGATTTTGTTGTGCCCAAGGAAATGGAAAATTTTAGCACCTAAATATTGTGGACCCTTTGAGATATTGATGAAGATGGTTGTCATGGCTTACCAACTAGCCTTACCCCCACATGTGAAAATTGATGATTACTTTCATGTATCTTTTCTTAAGAAATATGTAACTAACCCTAGTCATGTGTTAACTTTAATGTTATACACATGAAGGAAATTAGAGAATTTGTCACTGAATGTTGGTGGTAAACAGTGATGATTTGCATAACTGAGTAATAAATTGGGTTATGGTCCATTGGAAACACTACATAGAAGACAATGACACATGGCAATTATAATAAAAAAATAAAGAACCTTTACCCTCATTTGCTTGATGATGACATGGCTCTAGGACATAGCCCATGTTAGTGGGGGAGGATTGTAACACCACAATGATAAGGTCTGTATTCTGACATTTAGGAGATATTTATCTAGACTTATTAGTCATTTGATAGTTGTTTGTAACTCATAGTTGAGTATGTTAGACCTAGACATCTATGTGATTTGGCCTAATTATGATGGAAATCAATATATATCATTTGATAAGTTATTTTAGTACCATTCTTGTTAATTGCTATGTAGCATTGATGACTATATGATGATGATTTAATATGATTTCCCCTTATTATGATATGACTCATACATATGTGGATGCCTTTTTATTGAGATAGTTCATGTTATGAGTACACATACATGGATTCCTTATTATTGATATATTTCTTCTTATGATGTATACATATCTGGATGACTTCTTATTAGTCCCTGTCATAGGAATTGAGGGACTATAACGATCGATAATTCGTTGACTTCATATTAGTTTGTCCTTTGACCACAAATATTTGCATAATATCTATTGTTGGAGCTAGGGAACTAAAAACATTCATTTTTATATAATAAAAAGTACCATATATGTAATGATCTGATTGGATAACAGATTGGAGGTCTTATTGTCGGCTTCGCTATTCCCAATTTTTTGATTGTATACAGTCTTTTCGAATAATATATTTTTTCTATGTATTGCTTGAAGGTGGATTAATGCTAGCATTAGTTCGAATGTTTGTCTTAACATTTTCTGCTAGCTAAATTTATCCCAATGTTTGATATGCTAGCATATCAAAACTTTGTCCTTTGAATACAGTCTCTACCATATTACTGTGTGATTTTTTCTTTATTGTTGCATGCTTCGAGAGTCTTTGTCATTGTTGCGTACGTAAACAGACCTGCCACGCTGCAGGCTTTCTTAAATGTTTGCACAGGACGATGCTCTTCGACGGTTCTCACAGCCTTAAATGCCTATTGTACAGTTTCGTCCCATATTTTTTGATGGTGTTGTTTACAATGAAATTGTGCAAAATTGTTCCCCACTGGCATCAATGGTTCAGTGGTTGATGCTTGTTCGTTGGTTCATTTGGTGCTTCTTGTTCTTGTTTGATTCAACTTTGCAAAGTTGAGGTCCTGCAATTGCAGTTGCTTGTTCACTCGTTTGTTGTTCTTCAACTTTGCAAGTTGTTGGGCCTGTTGTTGCGGTTTGGAAGTTTTGTGACTGAACTCTTGTCATCCCTCATTGATGGGTAAGTTTTCTGTGCCATCGTTTCGATGCTATTCCTTTTTTTCTACTTGGTCTTTTCCACCTTCCAGACAAGCTTTTTTAATGGTTGGAGTCCCTATCTCGAAATTCTGTTGCAGAGCATCTTTCTGTGTGCTTTTATTTTTTGTTCCTGGAAACTATGCGTCTTCATATGCCGGCTGCCACGTCCTGCATATTGTGCCATAGCTATTTCAAAAATTGCAATGCAAAGGGATTTATAAAACGAATCTAGAGTTGTCACGAGGGGGGACCATCCGCCGGGGTGTAGAGGCAGGAAATGCTTTTATTCTCTAGATCAAAAAATTGCGTCCACCTGTTGCCTTTGTCCTTTCCTTTCTATTTTGTGGAACTTTTTCTGCTTCTGAGAAGCTTGTAGGATGCACACCATGAATAGGTTCAAATCGATCTTTATA
The DNA here is from genome assembly GCA_010110895.2 of Picea sitchensis. Classification (NCBI taxonomy): domain Eukaryota; kingdom Viridiplantae; phylum Streptophyta; class Pinopsida; order Pinales; family Pinaceae; genus Picea; species Picea sitchensis. Next base: position 43,653 of record SNQJ01S0069393.1, read on the forward strand.
CTCAACAAATTTATAGTCTTATTTATTTGCGTTGTTTCTTCTATTTCGTTCACTTTTCAGTGTAGGTTTATTTTCTTGTCATCTACTGTGGCGACTAGGGGGAATTGAATTTGACAAGAAGAAGGTTGAAAGATACATATCGAGATTCGTACCCAGTTCGGCGCTTGTAGTTTTCTATTTTTACTTTTTTCTTGGTTTTTTTTGTTTTTGTTTTATTCTTTTTTTCCCCTTCTCTCTGCTTTCATAGAAACTGAAAGTAGGTAAGAAACAGCTTCAAAATAACAATTGGAAAGATGAAACAAGTAATAGATGTTGACTCGTATGAAATAGATACACACTCCATTATACATAACAACATTGACAAGGTGTTGAATAGCAATGGGCTTTTTAGATTGGATGCATTCTCGTATACTGTAGGGGATTTCCTTTTCGATGCATTTCAGGTTCTACTGCATTTCCATTCTTCCTCGGCCAACCTGCGCAATGGATTGATAGATTATTTCTTGGGTTGTTAAAAAAAATAGCGACACTGAGGCATTGGAGTCGTATGAATACGAATTGGAATCTGATTTTCTTCGGCAGTTGCATGGAATACATAATGTTGGTACAGATTTTTCAAAGATGTGGTTGTCTGCATCTCCAATTTTCCCTGCACATGAGAGGGGGCTTTGGGGAGATACATTTTGTATACGGTGGTTGTCTAATTGGCTCAATATGTCAATTGGAATATGGTCATTGACAAGAAAGACAAGATATCTACTATTCAACAAAACTGCATCTAACAATCCATATTGCATCTTGTTCCATGATGTCATTGCTGTCAGTGGTCATTATGAACCACTGCTGTACAGAAAAATGTCCATATGCAATCTTGGGGGACCTCATATTTACTTGTCTCTCGTTTGCAAAGACCTTGAATCGCAGTGGAAACGGATTATGCGTCGCATAGACTGCCATGGTTTGCAGCTAGCAACAACTGTTGTATCTAGCTATGGAGATAGTCCATTCAATGCAATTTGTTGTTTGGTAGCAACATAGTTCGATGTGCAGTCGCTCTGACTTTACACTGTACAATCATTTTTCAATGCAACTATAGGTGATAGACAACAGGCTTTTAGTTGCTTTCATCAACACCTTTCACCATATCTCCTAGAAAATGTGCCGGCAATTGCAAGTTGGCAGGAATACCTTGTAAACATGGTGTTGCCATATGAAAAAGAAAATGTGGAGGGTTGCAGATTTTGTTTGAAATGGCTATCTATCATATTCAGAGTAAATATCCAGGTCTGGTCGGCCCTGCCAGATGGCACTATCCATTCCTGCTCTATTGATTCGAATTACAATCGAACAATTGGCATTCTCTCGTTGAAAATAGATGACACATATCCATTATCAACCTTTGCTTGGACATATCACTGGTTCAGGGTTCAATGTCCATGCCACCCAAACTGCATCGAATCTGCATACACGTGGCATGATGTTTAATGAGAATGAAACTCCTCCCAGTTGCGATAAGGCCATACAGGGCTTAAACAAAAAACCTAGACTAAGTTATCACAACTTGAAAAAAATCATGCGTGAAATTCGTCCCAGTTGTGATGAGGCCATACAGGGCTTAAACAAAAAACCTAGACTAAGTTATCACAACTTGAAAAAAATCATGCATGAAATTCGTCCCAATTGTGAAGAGGCCATATAGGGATTAAACAAAAAATGTAGACTAAGTTACCACAACCTGAAAAAGTTCATACGTAAGAGAGAAAAAAACATTGGCGATATAGGAACTATTGGCGTTCCAGTGTCTAGTGTCAATGCCAGCCAAACCACATCGAATGTGCATCCTAGCTTCCATCAGGTCATCCTGCCCTTGAACAAGAAACATACACTAAGTTACCGCAACTTCAAGTAGGTCATGTGCGAGAGAAAAAAATGCATTGCTACGCTTCCTTTTACATAGAAACTGACATATCACAATCTAAAATAATTTGCTCGTGCACAACACAATAGAGACAGGTACCGTCACATATCCCACCATGGTCATGCAACTGTCCCAGAGGAAAAAATCACATCGTGGGCTAGAAGCAACACCGCGCACTGCTTCCAATGAAAACCAACAAACACTTTCTACCCATGCTTCCCTGCGAAAGAAAGATGCAAGACAGATCTACATGAAACAAATCAAAGACACTCCCTCCATTGCATGTGCAATTTGCGATCAATTGAATTTCGCAAAAAACAGTAAGTCTTTCTGCCCGATTTGGAAGCAGAATACCTCCGCTTGAAAAAACATGTTAAAACATTTTCCAGTGGAAAAATTTGTCTTCCATGCAAACGGTCGCTTGAAAATGGAAAACTGCCACAATTTGCAACCCCTGATCAAATAAGATGTAATACACCACTACCATATGTAAGTGCACTTACGGAACTTAAAGAGAGACTCTTGTCTCTGCGAATTGCATTTGCACAAATTATGCCCTGGGGCTATAAACGACCCCATATGGACTTAACAGGATCAATTATTAATGTGCCCGTTCAGCTAGATGTTGTGCAAAAAGCCTTGCCACAATTCATTAGCGATACACTGACAATTGTTGTGGCTCTCAAAAGACGCTTGCAATACAAAAATGCATATCAGACAGGCAAAGTGTGTGTGCATGTTGTTATGAAAGCATTAAAGGAATTATGCTCCAGGTCCTTGTACAAAGCACAGAACATTTGTATAAATGAGAACTGGAACAGTATTCTTGGAGAAGAGGATGACAACTCTGCAGAGACTCTCGAAAATGCTAGTGAATTTGATACAAGTGATGAATCGAAGAATGAAACACATGTTGAGACATTGGTGCATGGATTCACTGATTCACAGTGCATTCATGACTTGCAAGACAAGATTGTCGAAATTACACCTGCTGAGGGGCAACATCCACTTGGAATATTCAAGGACAAATTCGCTGAGGAAATGAACTTCCCAACACTCTTCTATGGACATCCACGTGTCGCTGACATTACAGAACAATTCAGCTATCATAAAATAGTTCGATGGGAACTGCTGCATTCAAGCGGTGACTTCTCCTGTCACATAACAAATTTGTTTTTCAAAACAATGCACATAATAATAAAGCAAGTTTTTTCTTGCATGTGGATCCGAATAAGAAAAGGCCAGTTACAAGGAGGAAAGTTGTTGGCCAAGGATGTCAAGTACAAAGTAAACCTAGAAAAAATTCTGAAATCTGATATTGGATACATAGATTTCAAAAACATTCGCATCTCTCCTGACTATTTGCAACAAAACAAAAAAACTATTTTTGCAATGATCCGGCAAATGGGCCCGCCAACATTTTTCATCACATTTACAAGTGTAGAGCATTGCTGGAATCCATTGGTGGCTTTCGTATCTGACTTGCATAGGAACAAGAAACATAAAAAACAAACCGATACACTAGAAAGTAATGGCACTGACTACCTCATAAGAAAAGACCCAGTGACATGTACTCGTTACTATAGACATAGAATAAATGCTTTGAGACAATTGATATGCCATGATGAAACGTTTTTCGGAAAAATATCGGACTACTTTTTTGTAACTGAATACCAGAATAGAGGGAATGAACATGACCACGCATTGTTGTGGATAAAGGGTGCGCCAGTCTATGGAGCTGACAACAATTCACAGATCGAGCAATTTGTGGACAAATACATAACATGCAACACAAATCATTTGGATTCAAAACTTGCCAAAGTTCATAGACATTATTATACAAGAAGTTGTAGAAAAGGAAAAAACTTGCATTGCAGATACAACTTTCCCGTGCCGCCAATGAGAGCAACAAGAATCATAGAGCCACTTAGTTTAGAGGAAAATGTTGTTGTTGATAAATCTAAATCCTTGTTCGCATTTCTAGAACAAGGAGAGTTTGACGAGTTGATGAGCTTCAATGACTTCCTGACAGAGCTAAATCTATCAGAGGATGAGTACATCCAAGCCATACAATCTACACTTAAAAACCAACAGTTTTCCTTAAACGAAAACTTTCCCATATTTGGAACAACAGTTTCTCCAAGGACATGCCAATTATGTGGAATGCAAATACAAATGCACAGTACATCCTAAATGCATATGTTGCAGCATCGTACTATACCTCGTATATGACAAAAGTCGACAAATCTATGACAAGTGCATTCAGAAGAATACGCAAAGAACATGAAAGAAGTCATATTGATGCCATACAAATGATATGTACGCTTGGCAATACATTCCTTAATCTTCAACAAATGTCTACTCAACAAGTAGTCCACAATGCACTTTCCCTACCCCTCAATTGTAGTTCAAGAAAATGTGTTTTCGTAAACACATCTCCACTTGAGAAACACACATTTGTGCTTAAACCACTGGTCTTGCTAGAACAAGACCCTGACAATTCAAAAGACGTGCTATGTCGCTCTATTATTGATTATTACCTCTAGCGTCCATCTCCTATCAGACATATCTACTTAGCAGAATTCGTATCGCATTACAAAAAAAATGGTGCGCCCATATCAAAAAGAAAAAAACCATCTGTGATACGGTTTTTCAAATACAATAAACATTTTGACTATGAAAACTATTGTAGAGAAAAACTGTTGCTATACGTTTCGTTCGATGAAAATGAAGAGACATTAAAACATAACTTCTCTACATGAGAAACTGCGTATGTTGCCTCTAAAACTATAGTGCAAATCAATGAAGCTAGATTTACTTACAATGTTAATCCAACATGGGGTGATCTAGAAATTGCAGTCAATGAGCTAGAAAACCCTGACAATCTTGATGAGACATTCACAAACTGAAAAACAACCAGAACTCCCCGCAAGACTGACTTGCAAGCGGATTTGCCTCATCCTCGAGCAGGTGGCAGTGAAAAACGTATCAATCTTGGTTTTCAAGTCACAAAACATCCTTTCCTTATTGAAAATAATGAATACCACAGAATAAGACGTCTATTGAATCAAGAACAACAAACAATTCTAAAGGACATTGCGCTTAAAAAATGATTAAACATGGACACTCCTGTGCACTTGTTCCTTACAGGCGGGGCAGGAACAGGCAAGACATTCACAGCGAAAGCACTGTTCCAAATGCTTATACGAATCTATGATACAAACAATTCCTTTGATCCTATGAAACCAAAGGGCCTAATAGTTGCATACACAGGAAACACTGCATATAATGCAGGTGGAACAACAGCCCACTCTGCATTTTTAATGCCTTTTAACAAGTCACAGTTTCTTCCACTTAGCAAGGAAATGTTAGATATGTTGTCTAAGTTTTATGACGAACTCCAACTTGTCTTTATAGATGAAGCATCTTTGGTTGGGAGTCGCTTCTTGTATTCTATTGACAACCGACTAAGAAGCATAAAACATGTGCAAAGGAAATACTTTGGAAACATTGACATGATATTCTGTGGGGATCTTTACCAGGCACAATCAATCCAAGATTCTTTGATATTTGTACAACCTACGGTTAACATGCAAACAGTGACGCATGACTTCTGGAGAAACAATATTAAATGATTTGAATTGCATACCACAATGCACCAGACAGATGAAACATTTATTGCAATTCTGAATAGAATGCGGATGAACAGCCAAACATATGATGACTTAACATATATCAATTCGAGGTGCTTGCGACCTGCACCAGCAGACCCAATGTTCCCTTCCCTGTTCTACACAAATAAGGATGTTGCAATGCATAATAGGAACATGTTATCACTCTTGCTTGGCGATGATATCATCATCAATTCAATTGACCTGGAAGAAGACAACCATGAAAGTGTGCCACGTCATGAACATACCGCCACTTTACCTTTCCAGCTTGTCCTGAAATTAGAAATGTTGGTTGAAATATATGCCTACAACTATGATTCACAAGATGGCTTGGTCAATGGTGCAGATGGAATACTCAAAGGTTATACGAAAACAAAAAAGCTTGATGTCCTTTGGATTAAGTTCCATGAACCACATATACGCAAGCGACAAGCAAGCAAGTTGGCTTATCTATATAATTCAAACACTACAAGCGATTGGACACCTATTTTGCGAATATCAAAGCTAGTATCGACATCAACAAAGATAGGTTGACTGAAGATTCGAAAACAATTTCCAATTAAACTTGCATGTGCACGTACAATCCACTAATCTCAAGGACTAACACTTGATAATGTTGCATTTCAGCCTATTGGAATTCGGATACATGGACTTGTATACACAGCACTGTCCCGTGTTAAAAGCATAGACTCCTTGTATTTACTAAGTCCTCTTACAAAAGATAACTTCAAAGTCAAGCAGAAAGTTGATATTGAAATGGATCACCTCAGGACTACTGCAAATTGGCAACTGCAATATGATTACCAATCCATACAAACAAAGTCATCTGTATCAATTCTCTCGCTTAACACACACAACTTACATGCACACCTGGATGATATACTCAATGACTATGATACAATGCAATCCGACATTCTGTGCTTGCAGGATACATACATGGCATTATGCATGCAAAACAAACAATTTCCAAATCACAATTGCATATCGAGTTACATTACAAATGGGGTGATGATATTGGTGAAAAAACATTTACCAATTTTGCACCATGTACATTTCGAAGAAAAGAATGTTGAGATGGTGCTTGCAAAGATATTTTACCATGGAACAGAAATTGCAATACTAAATCTCTATGTTGCTCCCCATGCAACATTCTCCAACATACTAAATGTTATTTCCAATGTGTTAGGTCATTTCCATCTGAACAGACCCATTGTGCTTGTAGGAGACTTCAACATTTACATGCTACAAAATAACGCCAGAACAAAAGAATTGGAAAACTACATGTGCAAATACAGCCTCCGAATTCTTTTGAATAACACAAGCCATGTGCAAAACGCACTTATTGACCATGTTTCGTCAAATGTGCCCATTCCTCAATACATCATATTTATCTTAGACACATATTGGTCTGATCACGATACAATTGGTATTTCACTTGAATTATGAAATATACACAAACATATTGTAAAGTCATATTTCTATGTTTCAAAGCATATTTATATAGCTTGTTGCAAAAAAAACAAAAACAAATTATCCAGCTTCTTAGTTTTGTCTGGTTTTTACACATACTCGTCTGGTCACCACACAGTTGGTGTTGCTCTTGAATTATGAAATATACATCAAGCTTATTGCAGAATCATATTTGTATGCTTCAAACCATATCTGTCTATCTTGTTGCTGAAAATCGAGATATCCAACTTGTTATTTTCCTTTAGTTTTTAATTTCGTTTGGTCACAAATATTTTTTTTGCAATATATATATATATATATACACACAGAGAAACTTGAATGAACTAAAAAAAAAAGGTACATTCTTCTAACACAATCTGTTACTCTATTCCTCTTATTCTATTTTATTTAGTCTATGTACATAGTGCTTGCTTTTTTCTTTACATGTCAACTTATGTTCATGTCAGTTTTGTTTTGTGCTTTTGTTCATAGAAACAAACAAGAAAACTAGACACTGCAAAGAATTCCTAACCAGGAATGTAGAAGAATCCATGCAAAGGTGCATTTTTTCTACCCGTGTTCCATAACCAATGTTTTTTTGTTTACTCTGTCTGTATTTATTGAACTGATTTGCAGCTCTGTTTTTTTTTTCCCTCTTTGGATACTCCATATCTTCCTGTACATTGACTTGTCTCGTGTCAATTATATTTTGTGTTGCTATCTTGAAATAAACAAAATTGTGCTCCATCTTTTCTTTTATCTGTTGCTACGTAACAATTTGCTTCCATGTCGGTTCTTACCTCAATTTCTTTTCCCTATTCTATACTTAGTCGTTCTCTCATTTTTTTCTTCCCATCTCATGTCCATTTCTTATTCTATACTTAGTCCCATGTCTATGCTCATGGGTTCTCAGGACGATGGAGTGGTTGATTTCATGTCCATCTATATCTCTACATCACGAGTCCCACTAACGGTCGTTTGTTTTCATAGTTCGCGAATTTTATGGCCACCGGTTCCTGCGTAGGCGCCATCGAACTCTCATGCCCCGTGTGCGTGGTATACATCTTGCACCTGAAACTTCGGTGATCTACAATTCTACCCGGACTCGAAGCTTGCGACTCATTTTTCCCAGCATCTGTTGATATTTCAAAGTATTTGTTAATATTTTTTCCAATTCGTCTCAACAGTTAGCCAATTTCATGGCCTAGTTTCTAATCTTTTTTTGGCTATCATTGAGTTTCCATGTGGTTCTAGAGATGATCACTTTCGTTTCTTTTNAAAAAAAAAAGGTACATTCTTCTAACACAATCTGTTACTCTATTCCTCTTATTCTATTTTATTTAGTCTATGTACATAGTGCTTGCTTTTTTCTTTACATGTCAACTTATGTTCATGTCAGTTTTGTTTTGTGCTTTTGTTCATAGAAACAAACAAGAAAACTAGACACTGCAAAGAATTCCTAACCAGGAATGTAGAAGAATCCATGCAAAGGTGCATTTTTTCTACCCGTGTTCCATAACCAATGTTTTTTTGTTTACTCTGTCTGTATTTATTGAACTGATTTGCAGCTCTGTTTTTTTTTTCCCTCTTTGGATACTCCATATCTTCCTGTACATTGACTTGTCTCGTGTCAATTATATTTTGTGTTGCTATCTTGAAATAAACAAAATTGTGCTCCATCTTTTCTTTTATCTGTTGCTACGTAACAATTTGCTTCCATGTCGGTTCTTACCTCAATTTCTTTTCCCTATTCTATACTTAGTCGTTCTCTCATTTTTTTCTTCCCATCTCATGTCCATTTCTTATTCTATACTTAGTCCCATGTCTATGCTCATGGGTTCTCAGGACGATGGAGTGGTTGATTTCATGTCCATCTATATCTCTACATCACGAGTCCCACTAACGGTCGTTTGTTTTCATAGTTCGCGAATTTTATGGCCACCGGTTCCTGCGTAGGCGCCATCGAACTCTCATGCCCCGTGTGCGTGGTATACATCTTGCACCTGAAACTTCGGTGATCTACAATTCTACCCGGACTCGAAGCTTGCGACTCATTTTTCCCAGCATCTGTTGATATTTCAAAGTATTTGTTAATATTTTTTCCAATTCGTCTCAACAGTTAGCCAATTTCATGGCCTAGTTTCTAATCTTTTTTTGGCTATCATTGAGTTTCCATGTGGTTCTAGAGATGATCACTTTCGTTTCTTTTCTAGCCCGATTTATTTTGGGGAGAATCCTTTAGGATTTTTTGATAGTATCCTACTGGGGGGTTGCGGTCGATCAGATTCGTGATATAAAAGTAGGTGGAAATTTGAACACGTGCATCCGCCAACTTCTGCACCTATAAATTTTCCGAGGAACGAGTAATACATACTAAATATGTACTTTTATAAAGTATGGACATGAGATTTTATAGATTATGCACGGATCCCTCATTCCATACTTAGCCACTTTTTGGATCGCGGGCTCTCGGGCTGGCAAGCTCAAAATTGGGCCTCCATTGTTCTGTGTCCTAAAAATAGCACCCAGAGTTCCGCGATATACAAATTGACAAGCAGACTTGCGCGCTAGTTGGCTCAACATTCCCCATGTTGCGAGTATACATCTTCCATCAAAAACTTGGGTGATCCATGTCTAAAAACCGGAAGCATGGGGACTAGTATACATTTCCTGAAACTAACAATCATGGGTAAGATGATGATTCTCTACATCACGAGTCCGACCGGCCGCCGTTCCTTTTGATAGTTCGCGAATTTTATGGCTGCGGGTATCTGTGTCCGTGCCATCCAATTCACATGCCCCGTGAGCGCGGTATATATCTTGCGCCCGAAAATTCGGTTATCTACAATTCGACCCGAACTTGAAGCTTGCGACTCATTTTTCCAAACATTTTTTCATATTTCAAAGCATCTGTTAATATATTTCCCTGTTCGTCTCAACAGTCAGCCAATTTTATAGAGCATGTACGAATCCCGCATTCCATACTTAGCCACTTTTTGGATCGAAGGTTCTCCTGCTGGCGGACTCAAAATTGGGCCTCTATTGTTCTGTGTCCTACAAATAGCACCCAAGAGTTCCGCGATATACAAATTGACAGGTGGACTTGTGGGCCGGTTGCCTCAACATTGCACTTCTATTGTTCAGTGTCCTCCAAACAGCACTCGGAGTTCCGTGATATAGAAATTGACAGACAGACTCCAGGGCTGTCAGGCACAAGATTGTGATTGTTTACGGATGGTGATCCCTATCAACTATCTCACACTATCTACCCATGTACAATTCGACCCCGAACTCCTCGAACTCCCAAGTCTCACTCTTTATCGAACTGGCAATTTGTATATTCATCTATATCTTGACATCACGAGGTCAACCGAGCGCTTAAGTTTCCTTAGCCAATTTTATGGCCACGCGTTCCGGGCTACGCGTTATCGAAATCTCATTCCCCGTGTTGCGAGTATACATCTTCCATCCAAAACTTGGGTGATCAATGTCTATGCTCATGGGTTCCCAGACGACGGAGTGGTAGATTTCATGTCCATCTATATCTCTACATCACGAGTCCGACCGAACATCGTTCTTTTTCATAGTTCGCGAATTTTATGGCCGCGGGTTCCTGTGTGGGCGCCATCCAATTCTCATGCCCCGTGTGCGTAGTATACATTTTGGCCCCAAATTTCCGTGATCTACAATTCGACCCAAACTCGAAGCGTGCGACTCATTTTTTCGAACCTCTGTTGATATTTCAAAGCATCTGTTGATATATTTCCCTCTTCGTCTCAACAGTTAGCCAATTTTATGACCGCGAGTTCCCCCCCAATGCATTATTGAACTTCCATGCCCCCTGTTCAGATAACATCTTGCATCCAAAACTATGGATATCTACAATTCGAGCCGAGACTCCTCCAACTCGCAAGCGTCACTCTTTATCGAATTCACAAATTGTATATCCATCTATATCTTGACATCACGAGTCTGCCCAAGCGATTTCGTTTCCTTAGCCAATTTTATGGCCGCGGGTTCCCGGGTACGCATTATCGAACTCACATTCCCCGTGTTCTGAGTATACATCTTCCATCCGAAACTTGGGTGATCTACAATTCCAGCACGGACTCCCAAGTTAAAAAAAGTACCAAAGCATCTTTAATTCTCATCCATGTCCGCCATGTTCGCCCCTTCCCAATATACATTAATTATGATTTCACTGGTGACAGTTCACAGATGTTCGAAAATATTGGCATTAATAAGCGAAAAGCTCAAGGTAATCTCCCATTAAATTGCATTTATGGGAAATTATTATGGAATCTGATTAGTCTCTTCTGTCAATATCGAATTCGCAAAAAAATGATGGTTGTTTTGGTTGTTTTGGTTTTTTTAAGACATCATCGTAGCAATAATTCGATATTGTGTTGGCCCGTTGTCATCTACATAGGTGTTCACATGATGTCGCTCTTTAATATTGTGCACATAATTTTAGAACCTTACAGGTTTGCATATTTGATGCTCTTATTGCATATGGAAATGTTGCTCCACCATTCCAATTTGAACATAGTTTGTATTTGGGCCATAGAGAACAACAATAAAATAAAATAATATGAAATTTGTTTAAGTAAATATCAACAAATTATCTTCTAACTTGAACCTGCTTTTGTCAAAATGCAGGTATATTACACATTTGTCAATGTTTTCCCCACTTTTCAATAGTTTCTTGATTTCCCTGCCATCTTCGCACGCTTTCCCAATGCAAATTGATGACGCTTTTATTAGCTTTGAAAAGATTGGCATAAAAGGAGAAAAGGTCACGGGCATCTGCCATTAAAACACATCAAACCAAGATTTACCAGAGATTGTATTATATTGTTGTAGTGTCCATTTTAAATACAATAAGGAGCAAAGGAAGGTTTTCATCACCTTATGGTTGCAGTTCGACACAATGTCTGTGGAGATACCCTGAATATTTTCACGCACGGGGACCAACGTTTTCAGTGGTCCATAGCTTATGACTACTACTCCCTCTGCCCAGATGAAAGTTATCTCGACATCTGAAATTGCAACGACACATTGTATCCCCATTTTTTTTTTTTGTTTTAACTTTACGGACTTGGTCACATGTTACGGTGAGAACTATATTCTGAACCAACGGATTGTCCAGATGGGCGACCATTTCCAAATCTCCCTATCGCCTAAAGTATTTCGAAAGATGTTAACACTTCCCGACCCAACGCCTACTTTGAAGGCCGATAATTGCAAGCAAGTCTTAAAGAAACATGGCAATGAACTAGACCTCTTGTCGAAGTTGTTACAGGACCCAGCGCCCGCTCCTCGAGACATGGCCATATTACAGGTCAGTGCATGTAAAAACATTTTTCAGCGGATTGCATTCCTTTTCACAAAGACAACAAGACAAGCAAGTGCAACCGGCATCTCGGATGCTTATGTATATTTTATATTTTACGGTCAAGCAAGAAACCATCTTCCATTGCCCCAAGCGGATTTCCATTCAAAATTCTTCCCAGTTATTGCAATACAAGAGGCAGAAGAAATTCTTTATGCCACCTTATTTAATTTTCATCGTGTCGAATTGTTATCCATTTTCTGGACTATCTATGTGTAGGAAGTTGAACTCTGAATTTGACACATTAACATTCTCGTGCCAGAAATTATGGAGACACGACGCTTGCCAACTATTTTACAAGGTCTTCAATTATTTTGTTTCATTTCTTAAAGCGTTAATATTTGGAAGGTATTTCTCTCGGTTCTCTGGCTAGCCGACAATCTTCCTGGATGGGAGGGACACAATAGAAGAAATGGAGAACTATAATTTTATAAGGATTTTCGGGTCTACACAAAATCCTTGCTTCCTTCCATGTCACATATCTGCTACAATGTTTTTTGTTGGAATAGCAGGGGAGTACATCTACTTCTTGTTGTTTTTTCTTGCAAAAAGGAAAGGAAAATTCATGTCTATGCCTTGGAAAACCCGAGATTTCATGGTCAGGAACCACTTCAACAATTATTTCACTTACACTATCCTGAATGGACTCCGAACCAACACCAATGATTCGCACAAGCAGAAGCGAAAAGACCCGGGTGAAAAAAGTGACCAATCCCCAACTGCCACAGCCAAGACCACAACATCTCATGGAAGTACTCCAACGGCTTACCCAAGTAACAAAATCACACACAGTTCTTCAGGCGGAGGAGGAGATAAAAACCCTCCCTCCGACAAAATTGAAATTTGTCACAAGCTTCCCGTGGGCAAAAAACGAAAAACAATAGTCCAAGAATAGGAGGGACCGAGGAGAGAAATTGATATCTACGATCTCTCCCTCGAAGATATGGAACTAGAAATTGACATTGAAATTTTTTTCCATAGTGACAATCACTTAGACAACACTGCTCCTCACAATCCCGGGATGGACATACCTGGCATAGATACTTTGGATGAATAAGAGTCTTTTGCATTTCAGAGCGTTGTGTTTGACGGGGAATCAAAAAAATTGTTTTTTGAAAATAGAGATGTAAAGAATAAGAAAGGCACATCTCGTTCAAAGTTCAACCTACGCAACATGCGCCCTTCCCAGATATCCAAGATGCACCGAGCAACTGGAGATGTTGTAGACAACTCTATTAGTGGCCTTGAAACGGAGAACCACATGTTAAAGACGTGAATCAAAGAATTGGAGGCAACTCTAATGCCTCTTCAACTGTTTGCTACTCCTTTGGCAATGGTCGGGTCCACCACACTTGCACCAAAGTTAAAAGGATCGGTAAGCCTTCTCACATTGGCCCGAGACAGTGGAAAATAATATAAACAAAAGAATGGAATTAATAACAGAAGCTTGGGAGATGTCAAAGAATATGGTTTCTTTTGGAACAAGAGTACATGCTTTTCATGAGTATCTGCAAGCAGATCTCAAGAACGAGCAAGGTTTTTATCTCGATGCAGTTTTACCATTTGGTTTTGAAGTTACCGGTATGATGGAATCCAGAAGAAGACAAGAGGATCTCCCTTCCCTGGATCGAATAGACCAACTAAACGCATGCTGGAAAGAAAAGGTAAAGAACCTGATTGGTATTGTTCAAGAATGTAGCCAGACCATATCTAAAAGAGACAAACTATTCAAGAAGCTAACTAAGATAGATCTCGCTGGCAGCACCAATGAATTCCAAGACACAAAACTGATATTAAACTCATTGTTTTTAACCAAACAAGCATTTGGTGATCAAGTTCATATCTATAAAAGACTGTCATTTGAAAATTTCTATGGCATTCTTGAATATGGTGAAGATGATGTGAAAACTTGGCTAGTCGGTTATGCAACTAGAAACAAAAATATTCAAAAAGCATTGCACAGACTATCTATTGATCTAAAGGACTTGGAAAGTGAACTCTTCAATATAAAAATCCGGCATGAAATGAACATGGCACCCATGAGGAGCTACATCGAAGAACGGTTGAAAAAAGTTGTCAACCAGATTACCAATGAAGATCAAAGCTGAGGAAATCCGAGGAAATCCATAAAAGCACATCAACGAAAAAATGACAAGCCATGGCACACCATCATAGTAAGTTGATATTGATTACATTATTCTGTCTTCATCCACTTATTCTAACAAAGCTTTAATCCAAATCTGACAATTTTCTCTTTCTTCTTGCCAGGTTTTGTTGTTTTCCATCGTCGACTTTCTTCTTTCTGCGAACTTCGTTCTTGTACATCTTTGCTTCGTAATCAGTGGCATTCGCAATCGGAGTCATTCTGGCAAACGCATTTTTATTTCACAGAATATGTACTGAACTATAGGTTTTTTTTACAAATTCAAAGACAGTTGTTTTTGGGGAAATATTCTCAAATGTTTTTTGTGCCCCAGTTTATCTAAATATAAATATTTGAGGTTGTTCTATGTTGATATTCAATGTTTGCTGTTGTTATTTGGAATTTGTATTTCTTACTAAAATTAACTCATTTCGCTGTACATGTTCATGTTCTATATTGTGCATGTATTGCAGCTTCCTATATTTCCAAATATTCTTCGATATACAAAATGTAAAGTTGTAGTGTCCCCAAGGCCGAGCCCCGTTACAGATCATGATATATGAAATGAATTGTAAACATGTTCTATAGGCTG